>VXBU01002542.1:89462-104342 GCA_013400315.1 Bombycilla garrulus | reverse complement strand
CCCCAGCTTTTGGAGCACATCTTCACACCTAATGTTAAGATAAACTGTCTCTTTCATTCAAAGAGACAAAATCCCCACATGCTGTTCTCATACCTGCATAAGGGCACCCAACATGAAAATGAAACTTATTTCAAAGGTAATGTAAATGTCATAGCAATGGCTATGAATGCCATTAAGGAAATATCCATAAGTAATTTCCTCAAGCTGCTTTTCTTCCTTAAAGGTCTTATATGAACTTCTCAAATAAATAGAACTACGATATGCTAAGAGAAGATAAAATTAATGTCTTGAGCTGATCCACATTAATGTATCAAGATAACATTTTCTTTAAAATATCCTTAGAGAAGTCTCATTAAGTGCATAATCTTACCTTCAACTCTACTTAAAGTGCACAGACTAAAGAAAATGAACCACATTATACATTGGGATCTTAACACTTCCATAAAATACATGGATATACGAAGTGCCTCATACACAGTCATCAGTTTCATAATGTAAAAATATGCTTGGAGTAACACTCAGCAAAATAAAATCATACAGCCCACAAGTATTTTTCATGCTCCTGCTTACAAGCCTTCTAGTTTTGGCATCATATGTCAAGTTACCATGTAATTTAACAGGAAATTTGGAAAAAAAACAGCCAATTTGTCTTTCCTACAGGTTTCATATACACCATAGGTGTAATCTTAAAAACTGCATCATGAAACTGAAGAACCCAAACTTGTTTCAGTAAATCTAATTGTCAAAGGCCAACACAAAAATGAATAATAATTTTCTGAACTGCAACTACTCAACTATGAGGACAACCTGCTTCAAGTGCTAAAAGCTCAAGATTAGCAATCACATGTATGTAAAAATTAACAGGTATGTTAACTTTCCAGATGCATCCATTCAAGTAAGTTTTGTAAGCATTTACCTGTATCCAAGCGCTTTACAGGGGACTCATCATCAACCTCAGAATCTCCACATGCACTCCTTGATCTTTTCCTTGGGTGCAGAAGTGTCTCCAACCTTGGAAGGACTACAGACAAAAAGGTTTTGGTCCCTAGCTGTGGAGAAGTTGGCTGGGTTTCAGTGTTCTTTGCAGACTTTTGGGGGCTTATACTTTTCGATTTGCAGAAGAGAATGGATGTACGTCTGTTTACATCAGTTGATGACTCAGCTACAGCAGAAACAGTCGACTCATTGAGATTACTGTCAAGTAAGTGTTCTGGAGTGTGTCCATTTATTTCTTTCTGAATGGAAGTGCTATATAATTCATTATCAAATTTTACTCTTTTGTAAAGCTTACTCTGCTCTGGATTGAGTTCTACTGGTTTGAGGGTTGGTGGTTCTGAATTAGTCTCCAAGTTTGAAGGAAGAGGTAATGCATCTGATGGTTCAAGTTTAGGGGGAGATTTATCTCCTGAAAAAATTATAAATAGAGTGTGATTTTTGAAAACCTGTAGTTATAAAGTCTATTATAAAACTCACTATAAATGTGCAGCCCACCAAATAAATTGTTGTCTGGAAACAAAGCATAACATTTTAAAACAAAACTTGTCTAGCAACAATCTGTCCTAGTTAGTAGCTCCTACTTTTATACTGGAAATGTAACAGGGGTAGAAAAGAAGGTGTCTATAGTTGGTGTTAACAATTTATACCTGGATAATTACTTTCTTCTTCTCATGCAGTTAGGTTAGTTTCATTAACTAAAAACTACAAAGTCTATCTTTTCATTAGAAAGTTGGGGTGGTGGATTATTATCTGTTAAATGAAATTATACTGCCATTCAACTACAATTTTTGATAACATATGTTTTTATCTATCTCAGCTTATCAATATTCACCTTACCTAAGAAAAATTTTATCAGCTAACCAATAAAAAAAGTACTTGTAAACTGTTCTACTTGAGTGAACTAAAATGTGTTACAAAATCTACACAAGGGCATGATTTGTAAAGCCTTTTTACAGTTGCGACCAGAAATTTTATCTACCAAAAACAAAAGAGTAATAAAAAAGGGGAAGAAAAACCCAACACCCCCAAAATCTTGCAGCTTGATTAGCCACTAGTTGAAAAATAACACACTTGATAATGCAGAATTGATATGAGAAATCAGAAAAACCACCCTCTACCATTTTTCTCCAGGCCCCTTCCCCCAGCCACTTAATTTTTTTTAGTATGATAATGTCCTACTCAATTCCACTAAATCCATGCTGGGAAAAGACAACAGAGATATGACAGTGAGCATATAAAAGTAGTTTCAGTTTTTCATCACAAGTAATGGGAAAGAAAATAAACATTCTACTATTGCAGCTTTCCCTAATACAAATGGAAGGATATCCTAAACCACAATTATCAACTCAAAAAGATGTTAAAATCTTTATAGCTTCCAAGAGAAACTTTCAAAAATATAGGAAAGGAAATATTTATTCTAGAGTAACTATATAACAATGCACTATTTATGCTATCACATAAAATATTTAAGCTTAGTTACATTTTCTAGTCCACCTGAAGAAAGGTGTAAAATCCCCAAGCATTTAAGTTCTCTATTTGCAGTTCATTTTGTTCTGTTTTGGCCCAGCAACGCACACTTGGAGATCAATAATTTCAAGGGCAGAAAAATCTCTACCCTGGTTGTTTAAGGTTAAATCAAACAATAGCATAGTTCATATTAAAAATACCTGTTTTTAAAACACAGTGTGACTGTGCTTACATCATTTGAAGGCACACAGGTATTAGAATTGGTCATTAATATTTCAGGGAGACTGCAGAATGAAATGTACAGTCAGATAAGCACATTTAAACTACCATCCATAAAAATCCTGCACTTTGGAATCTCCAAAGTGACTTCCTTTGTGAATAAATTCGGATTTTCTTACAACTAACTAGAAGATATTCGCAGAAAGATTTCAGAACATAAAACCAGAGAATTATTTAGAAATAAAATATAAATTTCACGGGGTTATTCTGGTACTGTATTTTTCACATGACCAAAGACTGAAAACAGAATTGCAAGGGGGTAATTCACAGTTCTATCAAAATCAGCTCCTGTAGAAATCTTGGGCACAGGATTTTAATACCTTTTTTTTTTTTTGGGGGGGGGTGCATTTTGTTTTCTTTACTCCTCTGTGTACCTTCCATTTGAGAACTGAAATTTAAATTAATTATTATTACTCTCCACTAGATCAGAACCATAACAACCATACCATAACAATAAACCCTGGATTGTGCCTTTCATCATGTTTTATTTAAAAAGTATACTGTAAATTTAAGAAAACCACTACTCCCACTTTGCACTACATTTTCACAAAAAATAGCTGAAGTGAAAGGCTGTGGCACAAATAAAAAAAGTTGTGGATTCATTAGGTGCCAAACCCCACATTCCTAAAGAATTATATTTAACATCATCATCACTTGAAGATTAAAAAAATACCCAAATTTTAAAAACCCAAGCCATTATACATTTTGAGAACATTTAAAAGCCTCAGTACAAGATAATAGGCTGATTCCTGTAGGCTTTTTCTACCAATACTTAAATCTCCAGCAAGTTCTATGCTTGGAATTAAATACTAAGTTGCTGTTTGAATGGCAGTTAAAGACAATCATTTTATTGACTTCACCTTTCAAAAATTTTGATAGCAGCAAGCCACAATAAACACAGACTATTTTACTTATTACTATGCTTCCACCTTCCCTCCAGATCTTTCCTCCTCCTATTCAATGAACTTACTCAAACATGAAACACATCTGAAACTCTCCTACAGAAAAAGTTTAGTTTCTTAGAGCTAATCAAGAAACAAAGTCAATAGAATTTTTATTAGAGTGACAGATTTTCTTTGTATCACTTCAAAATGAGCAATAGAAACCTCAAAAACTCATTTAAAAGCTAAAAATGCAAATGATACATTTAATTAAAATATGAAGGTAGCCCTTCCAGCACACTGCTCTCACTGAAATCAATGGCAATTAGCCAAGAGTAAACAATTCTGAGACAAATGTTTTGAGGAGGAAGAGAAGCAAAAGGGGAAGAGATGGGCAGATACGGCTGACTTCATTCTACAACTTGAGATCTGTGAAGTCTTATAAATAGTTAGCTTTATTTAAAATAGATAGATAAATAAATAAATAAATAACCCCAAAGCCTACCCACCCTCCTCCCTAGAGTCTGCAGTAGTGAATAAAAAAGGCTACAAACAAAATACAACAGCCACAGTCTTCATTACCACTGACCTAGGCTCACATGATCCCTAATACATATTCTGACACTTAAGTGTATTTCCAAAAGTACAAAGATATTTTCCACTCAGGCATTTCCAACTGCTTTTTGTGTGAGATTGGTTGCACTTTCATTTTTTAACACCTAAATTTTTAAAGCCTTGCTAACAGAGGGAGGTTTTTTTAAGATCATTCTACTCTTAAAATATTTGTGATTAAGAAGCTATTTTCATATTTTAAAACTATTATTTTANGTATTTTAAATTTAATTAATATTAGTTCATCAAATTCTTTAATTCATACTATTACTCACATTGCAGTGCCTGACTGAAGTGGTTCAGAACAGAATTCATTTAAACCTGGTTTACAATCTTACCTTCTTCTTCTCCGTCTTGTTCTAATGCTGCACTTTCTTCTTCAAAACTTCCAATACCTGATTCTATTTGAGGAGCTTGGTTGTGTTGCTGACTGAGTTTGTTGCGAATAATGCTGATTTCTTTCTTTAACAGCTTTGCTCTTTTGCTCCTTGACCCACTGGATTTCATTGCACAGGTGAGATCAAGTTTTTCTAGCAGCTCTCTCAGCTGTTCTTCCAAGGACATATGTGCTCTGTTTGCAGGATTCAGTAACCTATCCACTGAAGTCAAAACACGTACAGTTGTAAAGGTGTTAGCATTTCCCAGAATATTTCTCAGAACAGTAATACCAACAGGAGTAAAAAAACTGAATTCACAGGCCAAAATAAAAAATACTGTCAAAAACCTATTTAGATTATAGTCAGAAATATAGAAATCAATACCTATCATATATTTACTATTTTTCTTAATCAGTATTTTGCTCAAAAAAAGTAAGTAGTAGAGCAAAGAAGTAAAAGGAAGGAAGACATAATTAATCCTTCCCACTCTAACAGATTAATTCCTTGTTAAAGAAAAGGACAAAATAATGGTTATAAAAGAAATGTGTTAATTATTCTTCTCCACTGCCAAACGTTAGAAAATTGATGTGTATTCAAAGAAATGAAAATTAATTCCTAGTATTACAAACGTGCTTGATTTTTTGAGGTTATTTAGGAATGTGCTGAAGTTTATGAACACTGACATTCATCTTCTATGCTTTTACAAGCATATACAATCATGGGAAAGAAAGCACTCAACTTAAAAACCTTTTCAGTGTAAATTGTTAAATTAGGCTCTGACACGGCCAAAATCAGAATCCAGATAGCACTGATGTCTAATGACGTATCTGGTAGAACAAAAACACCAGACTCTTTCAAGCAATGTCTTTAATGGGCGGTGGGGAATCTAGTAATCAAACTGAACAGCAACAATCCTAAACATCCATATGGAAACATAAAGGCTGTGTGCAATGAAAAATGCAACTTTCAAAAATAATTGAAAAACATCTTACCATCTTCCCAAGAGAAAGGCTGAGGTGACTCAAGTTTAGGCCGTTCTGATAAGTGCATTCCAGTTTCATTGTTATAACCAATTCCTTCAGCATCTCGCCTGGCTTGCCTGAGAACTACACCTCCTTGATCTCTTAACCGCACTGCAGCTCTATAAAATATTGTATCTTTTGCATTGTATTTCATACAATTATCTATTATCAGATTGAAGTCTTCTTCAAACTCAGTGAGGTTTTTATAGCCTTGAGCTTCTAACCGTTTTCTCATGGTAGAGAAATCCATAGGATGTTTAATATGATCCAAATAGTCTGGAACCTTTGAATAAAAATTTAAAACAGAAATGGGTAAAACTTTCTCACTACAGACAAAGTAACATTAGTTACTAACTGATTCACTTTTTAAATGTATTTTGCAACACCTCAATACAAGAAATTAAAAATGAAACTTACAATCGCACATCTTGACATTGCAAACATTTGGATGCCAACAGAAGTTTACATATTACAACATTCTGCATCTAACAACATAATGTTAATTATCAGAATAAAGACTAAAAGATAACACTCCTCCTAACTCTGCATGTAATGACTTGTTCCTTGTACTTAAGTGCTACCAAGGCACATGTAAGTATCAGGAAACACAGCTGCAAACATACCTCTTTAAGGTTCACTGGCTGAGCAAATATACGAGCAGAATCCTTTTCCTGCAGTTGATCCAGAACTGATCGCAGAAGTACAGTGAATGGAATAAGCTGAAGTTCCATAGTAACTTGCTCAATCTTGACCTAAAGAAGTAACAGTTATCCAACTGAGCATTTTCATTCATTTTCATTTAACATACTGTATTAAAGTTGCTTAGCAGAAATAGTATATTATTTTAGATAAGATATAAGTACATTTAAGTAAAAACGAGTTCAGCACTACTTTCAATATGATCAGTAGGCATTAATCTGACATTTATTTTTTCCTTAAAAAATTGTTAGCTGAAAACATTTCTCATTCCTTTACCTCCAGCTTCCCAGATCTCAAATTTGTATTTTATATGTAAGAATTTTGTTACGCTTTTAAACATATTTTTTAGAAGATGATACATAATAGCAGCTTCAGAATTTCACCAGCAATGTGAAAATATTAAGAATTCAAAGGTAATGTTTCAAATTAAATTTCAGTCGTACTGCTAAGTTCAAAGTTTAAAAAGAGAATCTGATTTACAGGCTACATAGGACCAAAACAAAGAGTAATTGGAAAGACAACGTTCTACATAGATTCCAAGAAAATAATTTCAAAAAACAGAATCAACATCTTCAAATAGTTGACCATCCTTCAGAATTTTTTTTTATTTTTGACACTATTTCAATTGCTCTGTAGCTTAATTTTCAGGGCATTTAAAGCGTTATCAGCACTGAAACAGTCTTGTTATGGCTAAAGTAAATTCTTATTGGAAGATTAAAGGTGTGTGTACATATGTATAATATAAACATGTAGATAAAGTATAAGCAAACACACATGCGTCGAATACATGCATATGAATAATAACACATGTGTAATAAAGCAAGATACGTGAATGCACATGAATGATGCACAGAATTCCAGAAAGCACTCCAGGAAGACAAGTTATATTAGCTTGTAATGAATGTCCAGTTTGCAAAAGTGAAAATGAAATTATGTTTTTACAAATAAGGATCATTAGAAACTCCCAAGTGCGAACATTTTACATTCACAGTTTTCATATAAGAATTTATCTTTCTGCATTACCACTTCCTCAAATCTCTTCTCCTGGCAATGTTAACTGCAGAATGCCATAGGACATCAGATGCAGCTTTTATTTTTGCTTTTTTTCATGACAGAAGGATAAAAGTGCTACTAAGTATATGGACATGTACTGAAAAACCTGAATAGATTAAGTCTTCTATAGTTCTTCAGAAACCAATCATTTTTCTAAGCCTAAGAGAATGTCTTGTTAAATAATTTCTCTATACCAATGCACACAGAATGGGCAACCAACAGAAGGAGCTGGAGGTCACAGTGCTGGTGGAGAGCTATGCCCTAATTTCAGTTACTGAAAGTTGGTGGGATGAATCGTATGACTAGAGTGTAACCATGGATGGCTACAAGCTGGTCAGAAGGGCCAAAGGCATAACAAAGGGCAGTGGGGTTGCCCTCTACATTGAGAAATTAATATATTGTGAAGAGTTGTCTCAAGCCATGAACAGGTTGAAAGCTTAGACACCAAGGAGGGAGAAGGAACCCTGTGGTTGATATTTATTTCAGACCTAGGGGAGCCTATTGACATAGCCTTCTTGCTCCAACTACAGACAGGCATTGCTTTCATAGGGCCTTGTCCTGCTGGGGACTTCAGCCACTCTGACATCTGGAAAAGCAGCACAACAAAGCTGTAGGAGACTCCTGGAGTGCATTATGGATAACTTCACAGGCAAAGCTTCCATGTGAGGCACAAAGAGATGAATCAGGACAGCCAGCATAGCCTTACCAATGGCAAGTCCTGCCTAACCAGCCTGGTGGCTTTCTATGATGGAGTAACTATCAGCAGACAAGAGAAGATGTAACCTATCTGAAGTACTCTAAGGCCTATGGCATGGTCCCTAACAAGATCCTCCTCTCTAAACCAAAGAGAGATGGATTCAATGGGTGGGCCGTTCCATAGGTGAGGAATTGGCTGGATGGCTGCATCCAGAGAGCAGTGATCAATGGCTTAGACTCTGGATGGAGATCAGTAATGAGTGGTGTCCCTCAGGGGGTCTGTACTGGAAGCAGTAGTATTTAGTATTTTAATCAATGACTTAAGACCAAAGGATCAAGTGCACCCTCAACAAACCTGCAGATAACACCAAGATGAATTGTGCAGTTGAAGGACACACTTGAAGGACTGGATCCCATAGAGCCCTGGACAAGCTCAAGAAGTGGGCCCCATGGGAATTTCATGGGGTTCAACAAGGTCGAGCTCCAGGTCCTCCTGCACCTGGGTTATGGCAACCCCAGGTATCAATACTGGCTGAGGGATGAACAGCTCCAGCCCTGTCAAGAACTTGAGAGTAGTGGTGGATGAAAACCTCAATATGAGTTGGCAGTGTGCACTTGCAGCCCAGAAAGTCAACTGTATTCAGGGAAAGAAGTGTGGCCAGCAGGTCAAGGGAGGGGATTCTGTCCCTCTACTCTGCACTCATTTGGCCCCACCTGGAGTGCTGCATCCAGCCCTGCAGCCCCCATCATAAGGGCAAAAAGCTGCTGAAGTGAGTCCAGAGGAGAGCCACAAATATGACCAGAGCTCTCTTCTGAACAAAGGCTGAGAGAAATGGGGTTGCTCACCCTGGAGAGGAGAGGGCCCAAGTGAGACTTCATTGCAGCCTCTCAGTACTTAAAGGGGGTTTATAAGAAAGATAGGGACAAACTGATCAGTAGCGCCTGTAGCGGCAGAACAAGGAGTAACAGTTTTAAACTAAAAGAGGGTTGATTCAGACTACATACAAGGAAGAAATTTTTTACAATGAGTGTGAAGCACTGTAACAACAAGTTGCCCAGAGAGGTGGTAGATGTCTCGTTCCTGGATAAATTAAAGGTTAGGTTGCACGGGGCTTTGAACAACCTGATCTAGTTGAAGATGTCTCTGCTCATTGAAGAGGGGTTGGACTATATGATTCCTAATGTTCCTTTCAACCCAAGCCATTCTATGATTCTATGAAAATTTTATGTATTTTAAATAGTTTGAGTGCACAGCATGCACATATGTTACTTGACCCTACGTGAGGATTAAAATATTGCTGTCCTACTGAAAAAAACATGTGTGAGAATACTTAAATTATCTTTCTTAAGAAAAGCGTCACCAAATTACAAGGTGTTCAGTTTACCTGTTCTCTTTTTAATTTTTCACGCTTACGTATAAGCTCTATCAATAAACGCGCTCTTTCAAGATCATGGCGCAGCCTCTGCCAGTACTTCAATTTTTCTTTTAAGGCTTGCATTTCTTCATCATCTTCTCTCTAAGGAAAGAATCAAAACGTTTCCATGAAATGCAAAATGCATACCCTCCTTTTATAAGATAGTTCTATACAGTTACAAAACGTATGCTCATGAAAGGAGATAGCGTCTCATAGTTATGGCACTTGCTCATAAACTTCATAAGCTTCATGCTGCAACAACAGAAAACGTGCGGTCAGGGTATGTTCCAGAGTTACTTGAGAATCTAACTGAAAATAAAATCTAAACTGGAAAGCAATCCCATGGCAATGGCTATTGACATCAGAAGAAGCAACAGAACTAACAGCAACCAAGAAATGTAATAAGCTGCAAAATACAATACAGGATTTTCACATCTAAATCCAAACTAGGTGAACACCACCTGTTTCTTCAGAAACTCCAGCCTGGTAGAAACAAATTACTCATGTGGTCAACACAGTCCATCTCATTCACACCCAGCAGAACTAGGACACACTTGTAACAAAACAAGGTAATTATGGCTTGTGAGGACAGGAAATGAAAATCTGTTTATTAGATAGTGTAGTAACTTTAAACTGTACTGCAGGTGAATAATGCAGCAATACATCCTTTTGGAAAATGTTATATGTTTCAGAGAGTAAGTAATGTTTAAATACTTCCAGTATTTAGATCTATTTGTACATACAAAACCCAGAGTGTACATTTGCCTTTACTATTTTCCATAAGGAAAAGGGAGGATACTAGAATATTACTTATAGGATTCAAATGGTATTGGTAATTCACCAGAAATAAGGCCACAAAGAAACTGAATTCCTGATATTAGTACCAAGTACACAAAAGAAACATCTGCTTTAAAAAATTACTACTTTTGAACAATGAGTATTTTATAAAAGCATCTCTGAGAGATATCCAAAACCTTGCATTGCTTGCCTATAACTAGCATAATGCAATACACACTTGTTAAGTCATCTTGGAGAATATTCTAAAAGCTAAAACAAAAATAGTAAATTCATCAGCTTCTGTATACAGGAAACGGAGGAATAAAAGAAAATGGCTAAGAAGATGAACAACAAACAATGTTACAAGTTATTACACTGAAAGCCATAAACTCCTTAAGAGAAGAGCAATTTAGAAGTACCATAGGTCCTCTAAAGGTTGGTGTGCAATTTTTCAGAGAGCCAGCTCTAAAAATAGAATTAAAAAACCTGGAAGCTTAAAAACATTATCTAATAGATTTGCCAGTGCTATAATTCTAACATCTGCATTGTATTTTATTGCTTTATATACTTTGTAAATGTAAAGCTTATTTTTATTCAAATCTCCAACTTCACTGAAAATACTTAAAATATCAACTATTTCTGCACTAGAATATAGCAATCTCTAAATAACAGTTTGTTCCTCTTTCCAATAAGAAAAAAACCCAAACCAACAAAAAGAAAAAACAATAGCCTAAAAACTGGAGCTAGAAACTTCTAGTTCCCTTTCCCAGTGGCCCTTACAACTGACAGTTGCAATTTCTTTTAAAGAGTTAAATCTTTACAGAGACACAAGATAATTTAACTGTTGGGGTCAGAATAGTTGAAAGTAAATTTTGACAGAACAGAATATTAATATTTTCAATTCCTTAAAATTTTCAAGAGACTCACTGAAATAGGAGTCTACACTGTCACCAACTGCTGCTCAACTAAACCCCTTCATCTCTGAGTATAAACCTCATGTGTGGAAATGCAACCCAACTCTTAGCTGTACTGTTTTTTCAGTTCTACTCTTTTTCAGAACCAAAATTAAATTGCCAGAAGGAGAAAGCTTGTCCTCCTCCCTTTGCTTGCAAACATGTAGAGCCTGCTTTTTTGCCCCATGTAGCTGCACAATTTAAGTAACTGTGGAACTGAGCCTGATAAAAGCTAACACAACAAAGTGTACTAGTTCTAGAGGGGGTCAGAAACTTAAATACAGCAAGAAAAACCAATGCTACAGCAGGCCTTAGGGTAGCTTATTAGACACTTAAGTATTTGGCTGAACCTCAAGGTGCAGTTGCACTCAAATAAAATAAAAATCTTTTACCTGAATCAGTTGTTTTACCTATTTCATTCCATATAACAGGCACACACCTGTAATTCTGCAGATGTGACACAAAATACCAAGAGCACCCTGACTAACTTTTTTTTTCTGCACACATACACTACCTTTTTGAATGGCACTCTGACTTAGGGATTAATAGCAAGCCTCCAATTTCTTGACACTTCTATGGAAGGTAAGGTTGGCAGAGAGTTTACAGCTTAATAGCTAACACTCCTTTGCCCTAACCTATTTATCATCTGACATAAAACATATACCTGATTAGATTAAAAGATCCAGGCAAGTTGAAGAGAGCATGATGCACTGGTTTCCAACAATCAACCAGCAAAAACTTAAGATAGAAAGTGTTCCTTTCAGAATTGTTAGCCTTCTGATATAGAATGTTTCTGTTAACTTTCTGGTAGGAAAGTTCTTCTTCTTCCAAGTCTTTGTTTCTACAACTGTCCTGAGAGCCACCAAGTTTCATTTGGCTGATGACACAAGAAAAACTTATAAAGAAATTCTTATTTGGAGAGGGACCCTTCATCAGGAACTGTACGGATAGGACAAGGAGCAATGAGTTCAAATTGAAAGAAGGGAGGTTGAGATTAGATCTTAGGAAGAAATTCTTGACTTTGAGGGTGGTGAGACACTGGAACATTTGCCCATGTGTTCCAGGTCAGGTTGGGTGGGGCATTGAGTAACCTGGTCTAGAAGAAGCTAGTCATGCCCATGGACAGTTGGTGGGACCTAGATGATCTTCAAGGACCCTTCCACTCCAAACCATTCTGCTGAGTCTATGATTTTCCAATGGACTTAGTTCTTGCTAAACATAGTATTACCTAGAAAATCTAAAGCTTACACATTTATTAATACTGAGGGAAGAGGAAAGCATTTTAAAGTCTACACAAAGACCATGCAGCAACTGAGAACTCGTCTGACCATTACTATGCCACCAGCATCTCCACAGCAGCAGGAATAATGGCAGTGTAGCATCATATCCCTCCTTATGCTGGATATGAATGTGTGAGAACAGCCTCACTTCCTCAGA
This sequence comes from Bombycilla garrulus, assembly GCA_013400315.1. Lineage (NCBI taxonomy): Eukaryota > Metazoa > Chordata > Aves > Passeriformes > Bombycillidae > Bombycilla > Bombycilla garrulus. Next base: position 91,678 of record VXBU01002542.1, on the reverse strand, counting down.
GAGACTGTAACTTAATATGATCAAACAAAAATAGAATGACAGTGATGAAACTGGACCTTGAGCAACACAATTAGTTTTATTGCATGCTCTGCTGGACTTGGATGCCAGACAAAAGCATTTAGTGGTTGCAACTTGTGCTCTTAATGAAGTCTTCGGCACCTTCTTCTTTATTTCTTCTAGTAGTGGCTTTAAACTAACATCACTACAGCAGCAGTAAGCTTCTACACTTAGACTTATTTCATGCCTTATTTTTATTCAAGTGTTCTTAAAGTTCAGGGAAAAAAAATAAATTAATAAGGATGTAAATCTATTAAGAATATTCCAACACCTTTCCTGAATTTCTTCTTGGAGAGAGAAGTGAGAGTATAAACCATTCTCTTACAGAGTTCTTTGTTCCTGCAAATGGTTAGGTAGTCCAGGTATTTTTGCCTGGTTTAGAATTCTTAGACCTTCAAAACCATACCATAACTGAACACTGAAAAACATTTATTAGGAAGTAAGTCTAGATCGTGAAGACCTCTCCCTTTGCCAAATCTGTAACCAGAGAGGGATCAAAACTACTTTCCACCAAGCATCCTGAAACCATTTTTAGGGTTTTGGTTCATCATTAGAACACTTCCTTTCTGTTTAAATTTAAATTAAGAAAAAAAAACCCTCAATCTGTATTACATTACTGCTTATATTTCTTTTATTAACTGAAAGATCTAAGTAGCTTTCTTGATATTCTGAACCCTCACATAAAAAAAAGAATTTTCCCATCTGGACTGAAATGAACAAAATAATCATGCCTATCTAAAAATTTTAAGGTGTTCTCACAACAGCTATGTGATTGCTGTTTATTGTCTTGATTATAAATTGGTTTATACTGGGGAGTAACAAAATACATTAAATGCCTTGCAGTTATGACTGCTTTAATAAAGAGCTATTGAAGGTGCTATGGAAAAGACAATGTCATACACAGGACACTTCCAACTCACTGAAAAGCACTAACTACACATTTTTCACCAACAGAATCATTTAGTACTCAGCTCACCTTGAAACTAGATTTTACTTTTCAAAAGAACAAACTTCTTAACAAAACAATATAAAGAGCTTCCAAATTATTTAGGAAACATTTTTTCCTTATTTAAGAATAGTTGTCAAAGTAGAAAAGAAAATAAAGAAATACTGTTTGTATCAAAGTGTAAATAGGAAACTGAATTTTAAAATGCTGGTATCAAAGGCCTTTTTTATTTTAATTAAACATCAATTTCAATAATAGTTTAATTGTGATGGTCATTATTGAAATATATAGAAATGTTGTACCCATATCATGCCATCCCATAAGAAAATTGCCTCGTGTAATTTTTCAGACACTAACAGTGGTCTAGTTCCATACTGCCACAATAGCACAACACTTCTTTGCTTGACTTTAATATTTTATAAGGACTCAATCTCCTTCAAAAAGAAGTTTATTATCTGAATAAATGAATTCCAACTATTACTAGGTAACACTAATTAGGTACACTGCCAGGTATCACTCTTCAGAACCTCTCATGCAGAAGTAAAAGATTCACCAAACTTAAAAATGGAGTAATATAGAAACAATGAAACAAGATAAACAAGTGGTCAATTTATATTCAAAGTTGACTCCACCTAAAAGGAGTCCATGTAAACAGAATTTGAGAATCTCAGCTATGAGGAAAGGCTGAGAGAGCTTGAGCTGTTTAGCTTGGAGGAGAAAAGGCTCAGGGGCAGAAGTCTCACTGCCACACATAAATACCTGAAGAGAGGGGGCAAGAAGATGGAGCCAGGCTCCAGGCAGTAGTGCCCAGTGACAATGCAAGAGGCAATGGGCACAAAGTAAGAACAGGCATCAGACAGCTCCTGTTTTTTTTTCTAAACTCTAAGGGGGACCAAGCACTGGCACAGCTGCCCAGAGAGGTTGTGGAGTTGCCACCCTTGGAGATACTCAAAAGCCAACTGGATATGGTGCTGGACAACCTGTTCTAAGTGGCCCTGCTTGAGCAGTAGGGTTGTACAAGACGACCTCCAGAGGTCCTTTCCAATCTCAATTATTCTTAAAATTATTAATCAGTTTTTCCACAAGAAAAGCTAAAAATGAACACACATAAACATGACAGATCAGATAATTAGGAAGCAGTGTTGACCACAGTATTGTTATGTCTACATCAATCAATGACTTACTCAGCAAACAGAAATACAATCCTGGAAAA
>VXBU01002542.1:61401-71627 GCA_013400315.1 Bombycilla garrulus | reverse complement strand
GGGCGGGAACGCGCTGGCCCGGCGACCGCCGCACTCCCGCCCGGACCGGCCAGGCCCGAACCCGAGATCGAACCCGCCGCGCGTCCCTGGCAGAACGTTCGAACGGTCCAGCGCGGGGGCAAGGGAACGGATGGAGGCGGGACGCGCAGCTCGTTACAAAACCGAGGCTCAAAAGTTGAAGCGAGTGGTATTTATTATCTCTTCGGAGGGGAAGTCCAAGCTCAAGATTCCTTACGTAGAATATGTGCTTGAAAGTCAGCTCTTCCGTGGTCTCTGGGTCAAGCTGCTGCTTGTAGATTAATTGATAATAGCCTTACATTTTGACAGAGAAAAAGAAGGTTATTTCTGGCTCCCCCTGCAAAGGACACCCTTTGTTAGGTATTATTTTTAGACAGCCATTACAGCCATATTAAAAAACTGGAGGATTTTACTGCAATACATTTCTGCAAGGCAGCTGCACCCACATCCTTAAAAAACAACGTTTAGCTGGCCCAGCCTAACACAAACACTTACCTGCGCCAATCATCCAGAACAAGTCCGGCACATAGTAAAAAGCAAGGGAGTGAGAGTAGGTGTGACTCTCTTCATCCATCAATATTTAGCATCCACTCAGCTAAACTGCTGCAAACTAACTTACCAATTCATTTTTATGTTTTCTCTAGCAGTAAGATTTTTTTTGCCTCAAAAACCAGTTGGTCCCACAATAAATATATGACTAGGGAATCAGAAATAGATACACCTGTTATTACTTGTAGAAAGTTAACTAAGGTCCACCGAGTTTAAGCAACTAGGCAATGGAAATCTTGTAGAATAGGAAAAGTACTTTCCAAATTCTTTTTTCCTCATTGGGGACCATTTAGTATACCAATCTCTGAACAAAACACAAGCTATCAAAGCATCTAACACTTGTGCAGTCCACTCAGTGTAGGAATAGATACTTAGGCTCAGACAGACAAATACCTCCAACTTCCAATATAAGAAAGTTTGTGTGAACTATGGAGGCCAGCTGGTCATTTGTGCACTTGCCTGTGAGGAACTACTCTAGTTAAATTGCTTTAGTGATCCTGCCATCAGTCTCAGAAGTCTTACAACATGCTGATTGATATAAGTTAGTGTTGTTGCACTGGAATTCAACCTTAGAATTATACCTTGCTAGAAATATATTAAAGAGGGAGCATCATACCATATCATGTACATTATGTGTGCAGAGTATAAAAAGGAATAGAAATAAGGTTGTCAAAAAACTAATAATATGATGGCAAAATATGGTTTATCTTTAAAGGGATAATTCACACGTGTATCTGCTGTGCAGCTGTACAAATACCTTTTAAGTGGCAACAAGTTTTCCACAGAAATCTTGATGGTGTCCATATTCTAATGTGTCCAATACACAGCAAGTCTATTTTTTTCCAGGTAGACTACAGCATTCCATAGTCCCCGGACATCCCTTTGATAACGTGGTATTCCTTACTGGTATTTGCACCATTTGACCACTTTTGTGTAATTTAAACTCATGATTCTAGATTCTCGCAATTACTCTCAGTACGAAGTTGGTATGTGGAATTCTCACTCTGGACCATCCAGGCTAGGACACAGAACTCATGTCATTCCTTCATATGGTATTTCAGAGCAATGGCACAAAGACCAGGGCACACTCAACAAAAAGCTCTGTATTAGTCTAAGACTTTGAAATAATTTCTCACAGACCTTATGACAGGCTACAGAACAGGATGCTCAAGCTCTCCATTTTAAGTATTAACACATTAGCCCATGTATTTCAAAATAGAACCGTATGTAGTACTGTCTGGGGCATCTGACCAGTCCTCAGCACACGTCCCTATAACCTCAAAGACCTTTGTTTTTTCCACCTCACAAGCGAGACGTGGCTACTCAAAAGAATACAATTCGATTAGCATATGGTTCAATTTCAAGACAAAAATAAGAGCCCTCTGATTCACAGTCTGATGGCAACAGACCCCTCACTGTCTTTTTTCACACCAGTTCAACATGTGCAAGGGGCTTCAATCCCCTTCAAGTCTTTGCGAATCCTCACATCCCCACCTGGCAGCATCAAACTGTTAAACCAAGTTGCCAGTGCTGACTCACTCTGCATGGAAAACTTCACAGAAGGAGGATCTTCTGCTTACCAGCTTTCACCTCCACTAGTTGTCAAATTCTCAACAGAATCACTACAAGAAAGATCAAGTAAAGGAACAAAATTACTACTTATCTGCCTTGGCATCCTCCTCTATTTTCCCCTAGAATTAAGCTTAGTGAGATACATTTTTTTTACAGATTAAAGAAATTTGTTTTACAGATTAATAAAAGTCAACTCAAGACTTCACTGCAACACTACATACTGGCAGGGGTACTGACCTACTTTGGATGCAACTTTGTATCCCTCTCCTGGCCTGGGCAGCTGGCTGGTGAATGGACAAGAAAAAAAATCTGAACTCCCTCTACACCTTCCTCAGAACCTGCAAGGATCTGCATTTCAAGAAAAGTTTTGGAATGCCATAACATACACATGTGGGTCATCTTCCTATCACGATGACAAATCTGCCTAACCTTGCATGTGATACTTCTGTACGATGCCTCAAGGTAATGTAACAGCAGTAAGTTTTCAGGTTTGGCTTCACCATTATACAATTTACACCTTCACACTCATCTATGAGATACAACATTACCACGGTCCTCTCATCCTATATGGGAATGCTTTTAGATCTCACTTCTGTCATCATAAGTGGCATTGGTAGAATACTTGTGGGCATGACTTTAAAAGTGCACAAAAGAAAGGTTGTTCCCAAACCTCACAGAAGCCAGAACAGCATTCACTGTGGAAGAGATGCTGTAACCTTATCAATATACATATTATAGCAGTGTGCTGACAAAATTTCAGCTGTTTATTTTCAGTCTGTGGGGTGGTGGTGCAGGATCACTCCACATCTTCTGAGTGATCTTTGCAAATTTTTGTATTTACAGAAAAATACACACATCATCTCCCAGTTATCAAGTTATACCTTGTCAGAAAGACTGGTATGTTATACTAGACTGAGTGGGATATATGGTCCAAAGCCCTAGATGACCATCCCAGAATGAAGATCAAATTTTTGGCTTCAAATATGCAAGAGAAGTGTTGGTCCATTTTACTCCTACTTGTTTATTGAATATATTCCTTGTTCTCTGGTTAGGAAGAATAGTCTGGATTTCCCTTCTCAGTCCTCTGATCTGGAAGTTTTAGGTGTATTATGACAAAAGGGGGAATAAACATGAAATAATACCAGTGTACATAATGTTCACCAACTGCTATGGAATCGAGGATTTTTTGTTTCTTACAGCCTCGGTAACTCTTACTTCCCGCATGTATCACCTTTATCACTCTCACAGCCAAAGTGGTTCTGTAGTCTGACCCTTCAGAACAGTTCATTTCAATCCAAATGAACAGTCTTGACCAAAACACAAGTTTAAAAACAGACGGGAGCCATGTCAGTGCCTTTTATGGTATTGATGAAGGTCCAGAGACCTTTTATCATCAGAGCTCCACCAGAAGTCACGCTTGATCAGGGTGCTTGCTAAGAAATACCTCTGTGAGCTGCATCTGCTAAGCAGTCCTATGGAATGTTATCTAAAGACAAGCTTGAAGATCATTTGACAGAGTGGTCTTCAAGTAATAAAGCTGCTATGCAAAGGCATAGCCATTTCCATTTAAGCATTTGTTGGAACTACTGCTTGGGGTCACCTCCTGCAAGAAGAGGTAAGTATCCTGTCACTTGCTGACATAGATACACCAAGCACTTTGCTGAGATACACAATTGACAGGGAAACCTACTGCCTGCTTTACTTAGCCACTATCTTGAATCCTTTAACATCATGTACCTTTAGGATTTTGCAGTTTTAAGATGCTCTCTACAATATGTCCTCATAAGTATTGCATGGCAGAAGGTGAGGATTGACCTCACTCCTCTGACCACTGCAGAGATGCAAAACCAAACTTCATGACTAGAAAACATATGTAAACTATGCTTCAATAATAATAAAAAAAAACCAAACAAACAAACAAAAAAAATAAAAACCACAAAACAAACCCATACCCAAATTACAACATGCTGCAGCACAAGCAGAGAGCTTGCCCATGCACTGACGTGTAGGTCTACCAAACTGCAAAACTACCATCTACTATTTTAGAGACTATTTTATCAAGAACAAACACTTGGAACAGAGTTACTGGCACTCTTATGTATTATGATATTGCTGTTTCCAAAAGAGAAGACAGAGCCATAATCAAGAGAATAATATTCCACTTCTCTTCCATCATTGTCTCTTTGGTATTAATTATCCAATTCCTAGTGTTTACAGCTTGGCATTTTTATTATGTTCTGCATAGTAACTACCCCTGCAAAGGTCTTTGTGGGAAGCTATTCCTGCCACAAGACAACTGCCATCAGAAGAACCCCTTTATAAACAAGTCACCAATTTTCTGTTTAGCTCCCACGAGTTCCTCCCTGCATGATCAGAGGAAAAAGATTACCAGCACAAGAGAGCAGCAGTAAAGTAAATCCAGGATTTGGGAGTGTCCCTTCAGCATCCCCAGTTATTAGCCATCATTAGTTTAGTTTACAAAAGCAGCTGCATGCTTAGAATCAGAGTGTCTGTCAATTCACACAGCATAACTCACTTAGCCAAGTTATGGGCAAAGACAGAACACCAGTGGTAATGGGTAGGAATCAAAAAACAAAACTAATCGCTATGCAAAAAGTTCTAAAAATATACTTGCACAGCAAAGAATTACAAAACAGTGTGACTAAATAATCTACATTGTATTTTGATCTCTCTTTTATCCAAGACGCACTGAGGAAACCTCAGTAGCAGGTATAAGACAGAATTTATAGAAAGTTAACACCAAATAAATGGACCTATTTGAACTGAACAGTTTTGTCAAATGCAGCCATAGCAGAGGGAAAACAAAGTGTGCTCCATACCTATATCTGATACACAACGATTTTTGAGAAATACAATTTCTTTTCATTTCTGTGGTTGTTCTCCTGATCAGGTTTGGATTTTAGAAGATACCTGAGTTTGTGATAAATGAAGTAACTTAAGAATAGCATAACCCATGTAAACAATACTACACAAATACATTGTTACTATCTCCCTCCTCTACTTCCGCTGCATGGGAAAGGATTCTCTACACAGCATTCATCCAAGCAACAAAAAGATGCTCACTGCCTTCATAAAGTTTAATTATCCATAAAGTTTATTTTATTTATTGAAACCCTTAGAGTGACTTCCCTATTCTCAATTCCTCTGATGTCAGTTTAAAAACTTGCAAATGCAACATAAGATGAGGTACAAGCTCTGAGGGAAGTTTTGCTCCTAGTTAGGTGACTCGCAAACATGTATCTCTAAGAAACAATCTCCAATGTTTACAATGAGTTAATACTTCAGCCTTATTATAGTTAAGTTAAAATTCAATTAGCAATGAGACCTAAATCCAGTCTTAATTACTTTACTATTTCTTCCTCATTCATTCTAGAGGACAAACCTGGTCAGCAGATGATTAAGATGGTTTGCAATGGGGGAAGTTTGACTGTTAGAATCCCTAGTTATTTGTCACAAAAGAAATCAAAAAATTGATGGGGTCATTCAGAGTTAAAATCTTGCCTCCTCATCTATATGGGGAAGTACTACAAGAAGGTGACATCAAAATCTAGGAAGGAAAAAAAAAAGTCAAAAAAAAAGTCAGAAGTAAGATTCAACACACAACATCCACAAAAAAGCCTGAACCACCAAGAGCAACCAACATGGTCTGTAGCTTCCTCTGTTCAGAGAAATCAAACTCATGTGTATCATTTAACAAGTCATAATGAGCCCTACAAAACTTTGTTTGTCCCAGACTTGCTACTGCCTCAGCCAAGGCCTGACACTGTCTAATAAAGAGACCTTCCAAACTCATGTATATAAAAATCAGTTCTGATACTGATGGCTTCACAATGTGAACAAAATCTCCATAGGCCCAATAAAAATGCTAGAATAGGAACTTCAAACTGACCACTCCTCTGAAAGACATACTCCAGCACCACGCTCACTCCACATAAAGGGCAAGTATGAGTAAATCTTGCCAACATGCTCAATTCAAAGTCAAAAATCAGTGACATACACCTCTGATGTGCTACAGAGTGAGGATGATACAGTTGCAACAGATGAGGCAATTAATATAATGCACAAGGGCACAATGGTTTTGGCAGTGAATGCTTGCTCCTAACTACTGTGTGATTGCTCATTCCTTATTTCCTTAGCACCCACCTTGACACATTGGATCTGATGAGCAGAGCCAAGTACCCACTGAAATAAATGGGTACATATGCTAAATAGAAGTACTTTCCTATGTTACAAATTCTTAGAAATCATACCCCTGTGATAGATACTAAATAGATGCTAAATTGGACATCGATATTTAGTACTTTTGACCTCTATTTTAAGGTTTTAATCGTAAGTTGACATTGTCTAGATCGGCTCCTGGAAGAGGCTAGAGTCTACACAAGGAAGAAAGGAGATAATTTTATTAAATGTATCACCTCAGTGCATACAAAAATCTGCAATTCTTTGTGCTTTATTTAAGAACTGTTATCTCTTGATGTAGTTTCAGTCTTCGTGACTTCATATGGAAAATGCAGAAATGCAGCACTAATGCAGAAGTCAGATGAAGCCAAAGGTTTGAAAATAAGCTTACCAGAGCAGGTTTGGAGATAAATATTAACTGCTCAATTTTGCTAAAACAAGGTAACAGCATCAATTTTAACTACACTGTTATTATCAAGGTTTAGTGTTTCCAAATGTATACAAATGCAGAAAGACAGAACTACATCAATTTATCTCTGCAGTATCAACATTATGTTTACTACCAAGAAAGAAATGCAAGGAAGGAAGCAATAAAACTAGATTTTTAGAATGAACAGCCCAGTGACTAGAGAGACTCTGGGACCACAAAACACAAAACTCTGTCTGCAGCACTAAACATCTATGTTTGGCTAATAACATAACATTGAAATAGATGTATTTAAGGCATATTTTAAGTTCTGTCACAGTCGGATAGGATATAAGAATTTTATTTAGTTTCCAGCTGGTCTTAAGCTCTTGCTATAGCCTCCCTGAGAGCCTTCCAAGTTCAAAGTACACCCCAGTAGTGAGAATGACAGATGGTTACTTACAGCTACATGAGTGATGTTTCTTTATCCTCTGAACCTGTAATACCTATTTTCCAGAGCATCTGAACAATTTATTTGTAAGCATGGTCTCTCAGCTTTCTGCTAATCTACAAAACATAATGGGGAACCAGATACTTGCAGGTTGCCCCAGAGACTGGAGTGAGAAATTCCTTTTTTTATATTCATTTAATATCATATCACTTTTAATTCATGCCAGGTTCAGTTAACCAGGCAAATAAAGATGTTTATTCACAATATCTGAAACAGATAACAAGATTATAAATGTGTAAATGGAGTGAAAATCAAAGAAAAAAATTACTCTTCTGAAGTTAAATAACAGAAGTTATGGGTTCTTCCTGTCAGGATGCCTTGCAGATTCTTCTGATTATCTGTCTTCCTAAATGACTATGTTCTTTCACATACTTACACCTCAGACTGCTACCTTTATGGAAAATCTGTATCTTTAGACTATCACCACACCAGTGCTGCTACATTCACCACAAGCTGGCAGCCTGGAGCTTTCTCTAGGAATTGCAGTTACTTACTCTTTCTTTTGCCCATCACCAGATAACCACCTCTGTATTTAATTCATCACATTACTTGGTTGTTTGTGAGAAGACGTTCTGGATCCAGCTTTGCTCAGATTTTTAAGACCCAACTTCTTGAGTTTCTGGTGTATTTTTGTAAAACAATAAAAGCAGAGAAATTCCAGTTATTTCACTCAATCTCTGATATATATGTGTAGATTACATACAGAATCATTGATTAGTTCTCAAGCCACCTAAAAGATAATTAAAAGAAATAATTATCTTACATTAATCTCAACTTCACAACCTTTAAGGAAATTTTCAGAATAGGATGTATGAAAAACTGAAGAGGTACAGACAGGTGATTACAGAAAGAGCAACATGCAGTGCAAAAATACAAAATTAATTTCCAGTGTTTTTCAATTTACTATAAAATTTTCAACTACAAATCGTGAAACTCTCTAAAATCACAACTAATTTAAAAAACTGGTTAAACTGGTTAAAAAAAAAGCCAGTTAAGAAAGCCACATAAACTGATACTTAATTTTTCCACATTGTGATAAGCATAACTATGTCATTCTAACTGTTGTAATTTTATAGTCCTCTAAAGATGCTTTATGAGGTAACATATTTCAATACTAATAATAGTTGTTGCTATCATCACTGCTGTAGTTTCCTGTCAACAGACTGGTGATAGAGACTTTTTAACTAAGCTCTCACACCTCTATTACTACGTACAGTTGGCAGACTTAGCCAAGACCAAACTTCATTTTTAAGCAGTTCTGTTCATATAACTGCACTTGGTAACAGTGGAAACTGATCAAGTCCAAGTAACTTCACCTCAAATCACTTTAGGCTCAGTTGCTTACCCTCAATCACCTATAGTAACTAATGTATATAATATACATATAATATTGCCTGTATATACATACATATACAACACTGATACAGTTGAACTCTACCAATAAAAAGAAACCATATATTAAAAAGTAGAAAGGAACAAAGGACTGCCTGCAGGCAGCATAACATCTATTTTGCTGGGAGTTTGAGTAGTGTAGGAATAAAAAAAAAAAACAAAAAAAAACAACTTCACATGAGATTTCCAAAGGAAGTATTAAACACAAGAGATCATTTACTGTATGTTGACTGGCAGAATCCACTCAGAAAAATCACACCAGTACTTGAGTACAAACATACACCTAATATGGCAGAATACTGAAGAGGTCCACTATTTCTAATCAAAAAGTTATGAACTGATCTCTTCAGATACTGCCATATATCCAGCCAAAACACTCTTTACTAAATCCATTCAAACTACCAAAAAAAAAAAAATACACTGATTAACTGAGGAAATAACTCAGATCAAAAAGCAAGGACTTGCTTAAGTACTGTCTCTCTAAACACTGTCCTAATCTAAAATTTAACATTGTTTCCAAACAAGCACTGTTTGCTCTTAAGGTTTTTTTCCTATTTTCTCTCCCAAAGGTAAGCAGTGAGTTATGACTACCAACACTTAAGGCAAAGAAACTGAAATCTATGACTGCCACTGGGAATTTGACAACAAATGTCACAATCACAGCATATTATATATATATATATATACACACTCAGCTCTCCGGAGAAATTACATATATCAAAAGACCCCAACAAACCACCCCTCTTCACCCTCACCTCACCTGAAAAGCCTGGATCACTCCGCCCATTGATAACCTTAACTAACGTTTCTCAATCGGAGAAGACAATCACCGACCTACAACCGAACACCGGAACTGGAACTTTATCCAGAACACGATCTTCAGCATACAGTTGGCCACTGTTTCCCTGAACCGGCGCAGCACATTCCCCTCAGCCCTGACCATCCTTCCGAGATGCCTGCTCAGGTAAGACTCGAGCGCCGCGCCAAGGGCCCCTCCCGAGGCAGACTCTGTACATTAACACAGCGCTCAGAACTAAAGCCGCTGTGCGTTAGACCACGGATACGCATCAAGGTGGGTTTAACTGCGGATACGAACAATGGAAGCTAAATTCCTGACAAGGCGAAAACTGCGCTCCGAACAGCGTGTCCATGCCCGCTCCAGCGGAGCGATGCCCAGGAAAGCCTCTCCGCGGCCGGCCCATAGGGAATGCGAGGCGCCCGCGGCCTCCCGGGGAAGGCGCAGCCGGCCGGGCAGAGGCCCCAGAGATCCCTCCAGGCCTGAAGCACCGCAGGAACCGCCCCGACCCCGGNCCCGCCGTTCTTGGAACCACCAGAGCCGCCGCCCTCGGCCGCTCCAGGAACGAGGCGGGATGCAGCGACCAGCAGCCGCACCCTTGCGGAGAAGGCCGGTGTCGGACCCCAGCCCGCCCGGGGGGCCGCCAGAACGCGGATGCGAAAGAACCCAACGGCCCCTGAGCATCCCAACCCCGTACCGCCATTTTACTGCCCGGCGCGCTGACATGTCGCGCGCCGTGCGTAGCACCGCCCCCCGCGCCTGCGCCCCGCGCCCGCGGCGGC
>VXBU01002542.1:49043-61115 GCA_013400315.1 Bombycilla garrulus | reverse complement strand
CGGGCCGGGGAGGGGTGCCCGGCGCGGTTCCGGGTGCGCCTCGAGCCCCCGGCATTGTGCGCGGCGCAGGCCGGGCCGGCGGGACCCGCCGGGGCTGAGCGCCCGCGCCCACCTGGTGGGGCCGCAGGAACCGGGCCCGCGGAAGGAGCGGTCACCATGTGGCCACTGCCATCTCGACCCAAGATGGCCCGGGCAGCCTCGACGTGGAGTGCCCACCGCCCTCCTCTGGGTGCGAACCCGGGACCAGGAGCCGCCTCGGGTACAGGTTCCTAAGTCGGCTGCCGGGACTGGAAAGCCCGAGAAATCCTAAAAAGCGTTTCCCCCCCGAGAAACAGCACACGAGGTGGGCAGGCGTCCGCCAGTGGATTCGGCCGTGGCGTAGGCACCGCGTCTGTGCTTGTGTGCGGTGAAGTTCCAGCCGTCCCTCCTGGGCAGAGTCGCTCAAGAATGTTGTCTCGGAAAAGTGCAGAATTTAGCTTTCATGTAGTGCTGCTCTCATACTCTACTTGGGGCGTGGTAATTTTGCTTTAAAATGTCCTTTTGTAGCTTTTAGAACTACACTGAGACAGCTGCTGATGTTAGAGTGCTTGTGTTAGAATCCTTACTGGAGTTCTGAGCGTGTCCAATACACTTAAAGTTGTCCTCTGCATATACAGCCTACTAAAGTATAAAAACACATATTGTTGTACTGAAAGGTTAAAGCCTCTTTTGCAATAACGGTGGTTCTGTTTATCATTGCTAAGTGTAGTAGAGTTAGGCTTTGTAGTGTAGAGACCTTCCTCCGTAGTGCTTATGTATTAGAAGCACTTGTTTCTGGGGGGTTCCTTTGGGAGATTTCAATAGTTTAGCATAAGCTGTCAATGCTATGCCTATAATACTAAGCAGAGAAAATTTTTGAAGCCCCCATAGTATGAATGTACTTTCCTTAGATGTTGTTGTCTTTATAGCCACATGTATACATGTGTATCTGTTTTGCTTTTTGAGAGCATGAGCACAGCACTTTTCTTCTAAAGGTTATCCTCAGTAATGCAGTGTTTCACTTTAAGAGCAGGCATGCACCCTTGGGAGGACTATTCCTGGTTTCCATACTGGGGGAGTGAAGTCTGGAGGACTTTATCAACTATCCCCAAGATACTCTGCTGCTACAAGGAAGGCCGTGTTTGTGTAAATACTGGGCAGGGGCATTCTAGTTATTATTCACTATGGAGACTGGTTTTGCAGAGGAAAAAATTCTGTTCAAAACAAATTCTTTTGTGTACTTTTAAAAATTTGAGTGCTGTTCACTAGGTATAAGTTTGGTATAGGACCAACAGACAAGGTGCTGACAGTTTTTTGTGCAGCTGGATGTGTGTCTACTTTGGTACTTAATGTTGTTAATACCTTGCAGTTTTAATAGATGTTGAGGAATTTATTCCATAGGGGTTCTCCTGAGCCGTCAAATGTAAGAATTGATTGAGAGTAAGTAAAATGAACTACCTAAAGAAAGCGTCTCCAAGAAAAGTTTATTGAACTTTGTACTGTTATGTAACAATAACTCTTCTACTTCTTATGGTGTAACACCCCCCATCCTTGTGACTACTTTGCTTTCTTGGAAGTTCCTGGTGAGCCTTGACCAAACCAGCTGAGTGGTGAAGCCTCCCTTGACTGTCCCAGTTGGGCCTCGAGGCATTCCTTGATCATACTGGAAGCTCTGGTGTGGTAAAGGTGGGAAACAAAGGATAAGCAATTACCTCTTGCAGCCTTGGTAAACCATTTACCTGGATGTAGCCCAAGTGGAACGGTGCCACTATTACTGCACTTTGGGGAAAAAAGCTTAGTAGTTACTAAGCTTTGACTTGATTTAAGGTCAGGAAGGAAGGTTACTGATGACCAAAGTCAATCATCTTCTGACCCTATAAACAGCAGTCCTGAGTGAGGCTGTTTGAGCTCACCTGGGCTGCAGCTACCAGTGCCAGCACCTCCTAAAGCTTGCAAACCCTCGAGTTTGTGGTACTTGAGGACTGTCAGCCCCTCATCCCCCATCTCCATGTTCCCCAAGGTGCAACCATTGCCTATGGGGAAATGCAAAGGGATTTGACATACTTTAGTGAATTCAAGGGGAATTTTTCATAGGAACCTTTACATACATAGAAATAGGTGTGTACATCATTTACCTGTGTGTATGTGAATCTGTTATGGAACAAATGTTACTATTCTGAATCCACAGTTAAGTAATTGTTATAGTTGTTGTGAAAATTGTCAAATCACTTTGTAAATATTAAAGTACTCGAGTATTAAGTACTGCTAAATCCTTCTGCCCTTCTTTTCACCCTTATCTTTCACCCTTCTACCCTTATCTTTTCACCCATGTCCTTTGCAGTCTTATTACTTTTGCATTCACAGCTTTTGTGTAAATCTTTCCAAATTGCTTCTTATTTGATCTTCCTTTGTATTTTGCTTTAGTCTGTGTAGTAAGTAGTAGAGTGAACCTTGCCATTGAACTCTGTTAAGCTGCGCTGTCACATATCCATGTTAAACCCTGCTTTTGCTGCTACCTTTGACAGTGTTTCTTTAAGCAGCCAAACCACTCATTTATGACATCTGTATAAGGCAAAATTGTGACAGGTACAGCATCCTCATTGATAATTGTGAGAGGCAAAGTATAGAACAGCAGAAGGCTGGACAGGTGATGAATTTAGAGTAATGTTTGCTATCTTTCTGTTACTTTGTCTGCTGCAACCTCTCTATCTGGTGCTTCCCTCTGCTATGGCTCGTTTTAAACCAAGACAGTAAATGTCCAGAGCAAGAACTGTGTTTGCAGAACAGCCAATGTCACAGGTGGTTAGTGCGGAGGGGGTCTTTTTCAATAAACATTAGCACATCACTAAGACTTATAGCAGGGCCTTGGAAAATACAGGAGAGCAACAGAATTTGACATGTTTATTTAAAATTGTCCATCCACTAAAGCAGAATATCCTATCAAATACTTTTCAATGCTAGGTATTACAGAAGGAAATGGCCTTTGAGCCTGCTGGGTCTTTGTTTTATTCTCCCTTTTTTCTTGGAATTTGTTCTCTTTGAGTTTCTAGAATTCTAAATACATTAACTTCTGAAAGTTAACTTTACATTAACTTCCTCTGAGAAAGTTTGAGGTAAAGAATGTACATGTTGTGTTTCCCAACAGCTTGCTGTATTTTATTGCCATTCCAGTGCAGAATATTTACAGAGGGGATTGTAAAAACTGATTTTTTGCAGCTCACTTTTAATTTTTTAAGAGTTTCATCTTCAAAGTGAGCATGTTTTGCTATGGGGTTGCCACTGTAATGAACAGTTAAAATAATCAGCCATATGCAAATAACATGATGATACATGTATATTGGCTTCATTTTATATAGAAAATAATATTATAGATCATTTTGTGGAGAATTTTGCACCATATAGAGCAGAGTGTTTAACTCATCATGACTGACATTTTTTTTCCTGAAGTAGGGATGATCTTTGTATTTTAGTAGTATCAGCAGAGGTTAATGTAATTTACATAATGTTACCTGGTGTAGTGTATACTTTCAAAACAGACTTCACAAAGAAAGAGTTCTTACATGGCAGATGTGCCTTGTTTTCTGCACATTTTTGGCTATTTATTTTGTATTTGTTACTGGCATCCTCAGTATTGGTCAATGTTCAGCTATGGAATTGTTTCATTTCAACCAATTAGTGAGAAAATCAAGTCATTTCTGTGGCCTAATGGTAGCTTTCAAGTGAAATCTAGAGTTTAAAGCTCTCAGGTCAAGAAGTAAGAAAAACTGAAGCTTTTATTGTAATTTTTTGGTGCTTTTTTGTTTGCTTGGTTGGTTGTTTTTTTTGTTTATTCGCTGAAGTGAAGGAAATTTTGTCCTGTATTAGTGTGATACATAGTTTAACCATGGTAGTGTTGGTTTAGGCTTGGGGTTCTAGTTTGGTTTTGGGGTTTTTTTTTGTGATGAGAGAGCTCAATATGATGGGCTGTTAAAGGGAACAACAGGGAAATAGCTTGATTTTTAAGGCCTTTATTTTCATTCAAGCGTGATGATTCAGGATAAATAGTGATTTGTTTTATATTGAAGAAGATATTGGAAGGTGAGGTATGAGTATTTTCTATAGTCTAAGACTGGTTTTCAGTGGATGTTGACATAAGAAATATTATTATATTACTATAATCTTTATGTAAACTCACAACATGTGTGCTCTCTTTAGCAATTACTGCGCAGTTGTGTCCTTTCCATCTCTCACCTCTTTCCCTTCCTCCTTTGTTTTTTAACAACATGTAGGGTTGGACAATCCCTCTCTGAAGGTTTAGAAGGTTACTAGTGTTTTGCTACAGCTGTGTGAAGGGATGTTGGATTTTGTTTTTACAATGTCTTCTAGTTTGTATTCACTAGTGTCATACAGATATGTTTTTCCTGTGAGGTGCTAAAGTCATTTTTGCAGTGACTGTTCAGATTTTCTGCATATTTAATATAAAATCCAGTTCTGAGGTTCAGTACTCATTAGCTTGAAAATCAAGGCTGAAAACAGGATTTTTAACAGCTGGACATTTTAGCAATACTTTTTTGCAATTATTTGCAAAATATATGGGAAAAGATATTTCATAATATATTTCTCTCATGTGACAATGATAAAAGAATTTGTGGCTGTTTTACCCCAAATAGGTTAAGTGGCTTTTCAATAATTGTTCTGCTTACCTGTTGCTGTAATTCTATGTGCTATTTTCTGAATCAGTGTCTGCCTCTAAAGAAAGTTATCTAAGATACAGCTAAAGTTACTTTTTCTTTGTTATTCTTCTCGCAAAAATAAGCAATCAAGAAAACCCAGATATTAATTTGAATTGAACAAAAAGTTTGGCCTGGCTTAAAACTATAGTTATCATTAACAAATCAGAGAGGAGGGAAATGGGAATGGAAGAGTTGAGGGGTTCTGTGTTTTTTAAAGACATCAGGGAGTGTAAAGATACATATTTGTACTTTATTTTGCCTGTAGTTTGATGGCTCTGGCACTTGCAAGGAATGTGGGAGAGCCAGGTTCACTTCCCTGCTTTGCCTAAGGAGCTTAATGCACATCTGAGGAGAGTTCCCTAACTGCTCCACTGAGCACTGCCTCTGGTGGGTCTGTGTCTCCTTGGCTGACAACCTTCCTCTCTGCATACATTATTTAAATGTTGCTGCAATAGGGATAGTTAAAGTATCTCAACACTCAAATTAGCCAGCAGCACAGCTCTGAAGGTGTTTCAATTGCTTAAGAAGCACTATGGGAGTGTTTTTAAGTAAAAAATGTCAGTGAAGTGATACATAGGTAATTTCATAATGCACACTAAGCCAGTCATCAGGATTGTTTGCCCTCTGAGAGGTGATCTCCTTCCTAAGGAAAGAAACCTAAGTGTGGGTACATATATGCATGTGTGTATATGTGTCTATAGTGTTAAACATCTGTCTGATTAAGAAGAGTAATCGCTGCAATACAAGAGAGAATGCCTTGCAGATTATGGATTTTCTAAGGTGGCAAAATGTTTTCTTGGTTTGTTGGGTTGGGTTTTTTCAGTGTACTGAGGCCTCTGCACTATGGCACTCATGTCTGTATATTAATGAGGTCAGTGGGACTGAAGTTGCAAAACTCAAAAAATGTGTCCTTTGGTAGACTGTTTTGGTCTGTTTAGTTGCTAAGTCAAAATATGTGATCTAATATGCTCCACTTGCAACTGCTCCTTTCTCATACACAGGGAAGGATAATAATCTTGTGTTGATCCTATGCTATTGCGTGTTGATTAATACATGTGGTTGGTGCAGTGTATAAGCAATATCTTTAGCTTATGAAGAGAAAGTGTAACAAGGTGAATCCTGTAGTGCATGGAAAGGTGTCGGCAAGCTCCTTTGAAATCTTGCATGTAATATAGGCTCTGTTTCATTCAGCATAAGCGTAAAAAAATGGAGCAGTGCTAGAATAAATAAAAAATTCTACTTCTAAATTTGTTTTAGCAATCATCTGAAGTCTTTGTATTATTTTTATTTTGCTTTGAAGCTCTAGAAGTGAAAATTATTTTTCTTGATAATTGTGAGGGCTAGAGATTTGGAAAAAGGTGACAGTCATGTAAGTGCAGCTCCTGGAGCTGTCACCTAAAGAGATATTTGAAACATCCCATGAGTTGCCACTGTGACAGTTAATGTGTTTAAAAATATTAAAAGTAATTACTTTCTTCTTTTTCTTAGATACAATCATCTCATTAAGTTTGAGTAGCAAGTATTTAACCTCAAATGAAGCCACCTGCCTGCAGTGGAACAGATGTGTAAGTTTGTTTGTTTTTCTCAATAAATAGTGAGTAACTTGTTTGGTTTGGGTCTTGTGTCATTGGTTTTATTAATTTTGAGGAAAACAATGGAAAAAGGTAATGAATAATTGTATGCCTGTGCATTGACTTGTATGGAGCTTAATAATTTAGCAGGAGGTTTGTATGAATGCCTGAGCCTTACAAATTAAGTTTAGAAGCCTGGATATCTTTAGAGTGGTACAGAAATAGTAACTACTGTATGATTTATGGGGCACCTCTTACTCTGGCATATATACATCCTTACCCTGAATGATACCGTTTAAAAAGGGGAGGGAACTTAGATGCTGCATTCATCCTATGCTCAGATTACAGGCGTCTTAATCAGATTTCTTGTCTTCACTGAGAGAGTTAGTTTTAATATTTTCTTCTAGGGTTTTTGTCTGAAAATATTAAAGCTTAATATATTCTGTTTGAGCTTTTGAATACCGACTTTTTGGAAGCTTGAGATTCCTGAGTAAGATGCCATAGAGAAAACATTGTTCATGTGAAGTTGAGCATTTATATGTGGAGTGACAATAAATATTATTCTTGTATAGTGTTTCAGAGCTTTGTATTTATTTCTTATCCCATCCCCTCTGTGCCCTGAATAAAATAGTTCAAATTTTTAAGCCATCTGTATTATTGGTTAGCAGATGTGTTAGCAACAGATGGACAAAACATTTAAAATGGAGAAAATGTTGAGCTAGGAAGTTGTGGTGGGGTCATAGAATCAGAGGAAGGGACCTCTAAAGGTCACCTAGTCAAACCCCTTGCCATGAGGAGAGACATCTTCAACTAGACCACATCACTCAGAGTCCCATCCAACCTGGCCTTGAGTGTTGCCAGAGACGGGGCATCTACTGCATCTCTGGAAAACCTGTTTCAGCATTTAACCATCCTCACTGTAAGAAATCTATTCCTTATATCTAGTTTTACTCTACACTTTTCTCATTTAAAACCATACCCCTTTTCTTATCATTACAGACCCTGCTAAAAAGTTTGTCCCCATCCTTCTTAAAAACTCCTCTCCCTGAAAGGCTGGTCTAAAACCTTGTCTTCAGAATAACCCCAACTGTCACAGCCTTTCCCTGTAAGACTGTGGTCTCTGTAGGAAGAGAAAATTAAAAGTATGATTCAGATTCATTCCTTGAAGGAAACTTTTTCCAGGTGACCATACAGAAGATGCGGGAGATTTCATTACATACTAAATCTGCCTGTGGATTGTCATCAGTCTAAGCAAAAATGAGCTGCTAGTGCTTTCTGAACCCAGAGAAGAGCTGAAGAGCAGGAGAGAGTAGTTGTTTGTACCAGCCTCCCAGGTTAGTTTTAGACCACTGTAAAGAAATCTTGACAAAAGCGACAATGTTTGTTTTTTTTTTTTAGAATATCCAAAAGTTCACTCTCCATGTAGTTAATGCTGTATTCTAATATACTCATCTCAAGGTCACTGAATGCTTTGCATGGTCTCATTATATAATGTCAAGCAGTGTATTATAACTAAAGTGCCTTTCCGTTGTGTCTCTCAAGGTTAAATGCCTTCAGTGAAAATAATCCACTTTAGTACTACCTGTCTAATGAAAATTAGTATCTGGTCTCTGTACCTTTAAGAACTATTTCTTGATTTATAGTCCCATATGAAATAATTGTTGACTGCAAGGTCAGTGTTCTGATAGAGCCTTTCTTAATTTGTGATTAAAGCAGCACTCTCTTGACAGTGGGTCCCTAAGAACAGATACTTATGTAGAGCCGGAGTCTCCTGAGAACAAAGATTCTGCTGTCTAGATGTTACCTTTTCTGTTAAAATTTTAAATTTTGGTAGGTCAGCAATGTTACCAGTTTACATCCTTTGGCATCCACTGTAAGAATTTGTCTTTCAGTGCATATGATATAACAGTAATTTTTCTGTGCAGTTTAGATAACTGAAGAAAATCTAGTTCCTGATTAAAGGGATCTAGTAGTGCTATATGTGCCCTGAGAAGGTGGGAGAAAACAAAGCAGTGTGAAAACTGCTGCCTGTTTATGTCTCACACCCAACTACTGGTTCCTAACTCTGACAACTTTTCTTAATTTAAGATTCGAGACTGCAAATCCCAGTGCTAGAATGTGGCATAGCTCATGGCAATCATATAATTTTTTCTGTTTTTTTTACTCTGTGGTTATCCTTCTTTATTCTTCCTTGAAGGTGGAAACATGATATGCATGATATGGGAGCATATGTACAGACAGGAGGAGAAAAGAGCAACTGAAAGACAAGAGTGTAAAACTCATTTCATGGGAGGTTGTCACTTGCTGTGACTTGCATTAATAACGGCTGAAACAGTGGGAAGAGTGGGTCAGCTTTCAGGGAGTCAAACTGTGCAGATTGTGCTGTCAGCAGCGTCCTTGCTTTGGTACTGGGAAATGGGAGGAATTGAGGTTCTGTTTGTTTCCTTTCTTACTGATTTTGAGTTGTCTTCAGTGGCTTACTGAACTGTGGAGAGACCATAATCCATTTATGACAGGAAATACAATGATGCTTATAAAGAGCAGGAAGATTCCTAATCCTTTTCCCTAAATGTTTATATTTTCCTTTTCTATACCTCACAAAACATTAGGTTTATTAAAATAATTATTAATAATAATAGAAATCAAGTGAATGGAAAGGGTTATCAATTTCTTTACCTGTTCTTGTATTAATAGTGTTGTGGCTCCTGCTCTGAATAGGACACTCACCTAGTTGTACTATGTAAAACTTACTTAAAAATCAAGTTGTGTTACATTAGTTAAAGCTCATGAACTGCACAGGTTAGAATAAGGACTACAAAAATCTTTATTCTTAGTTTAAAATTTCTTGTATTTTTTGCTCCTTGAGCAAAACCTTTTTCGTTCAAATTAAGATCTGTCTATGGCAGCAGGGTGGTTCTTCTGTAATAATTTCTTTAGAGAGAAGAAGCTATTAGAAGGAGCTGTTTCTTTGCCTGGGGTGTCTTTGTACTTCCTGCTAGTGCTCAGTGTAGTGCTGGTGGAAACAGTGTTGGCTTCCCTTAGCTTGGTTGTCTGAGTCAGTTAAGTCTTTGCAAAGTCTCACCTTGCCTTGAAGACAAAGAGAATATATCCCTAAAAGAGGTTAAGAGGAGAATACCTCTTGTCACAGAGGCTAGGAACAGCCTGGCTGACAAGTGAGTATGGAGATATGCACATTCATTTCTCCCTCCCTCTCCCCTGTTCCATGAAGAGAAAGGTTTGTTTTGAGAGGGAGAGAGATGTGATCATTGTTTTTTAAGCTGGTATTTCAGGTGAAAATGTCAGATGCTACTGATAAATGTACAGTTTACTTAGAAAATACAGAATGACAAAACACACTTCAAAGAGGTGTAAGAAGTTCACTCCTGTTGTGGGCATGTGCATTATGCCTGCATGTGATATGGAAGCTAGGTTTTAAAGTTACCTCTTTGTTTTTGTTACAGTTCTTGTACTCATTGGCAGGGTGGTGAAACTGAGTGTTTTTGAAATCTAATTACCTTGGATAGTATTGTGAATGTTGTTTTCTGTTTTATTTAGTAGATTTACTAAAGAAATTATCTTTTCCTTACTTGAAGAAAAAATCTAGACATGCTTCTTCAGTTTATTACATGAAGAAGAAAGAAGGTATCTCAGTTGCAAATGATTCTTCTCCATACCAGGTGTCTTCTGACTTGAAATGAAGTTTTGTGACAAAAGAAAGACTAAGCTTAGATTTAATAAAAATCCCTATGAAGTATTTAAACTACTCTTCATACTCTTGAAAATATGGGGTTTTTTTATGAACTGAATTTTCTTTCTAACCTTCCTCTGATTTCACAAGCATTCCAGGATACAAATGTTTTAATAGAAGCATAGTATTATGTTGTGTTACACATATACAAATATTATGTATATAAATAATGGAGAACCTCTCAGTAGATTGTTGAAATTATCTGAGGACATGTAACTAACTGGCATCAATATGAGCACAGAATTGGGTTGATGGGTAGCTGTGAAGGGTTTTAAAAACACATCTTCAGGCTTCATCTGGTTAGCATGATAATAAGTACTACTGTATGGTAGTATTGTGTGTGGTCTTAGCAGTTTAACTGATATAGTTCCATTCTGTATATCAGAAAAATCATAGTTGTAACAGGTTATTGTAATATATTCTGTAAAGGACTCTGTTTATATTCTGTGAGGTCTTTTTCCACTTTCTACTGACGTGGATGTTTTCAGCAAGAGTTCCAAGGAGACTGACTACACGAAACATGGTGTGTTTCTCCTAACTGTTTTTTTTTTTTTTTTTTTTTTTTTTTTTTTTTTTTTTTGTTGTTTTTTTTTTTTGTTTTTTTTTTTTTTTTTTGTTTTTTTTGTTTTTGTTTTTTTTTTTTTCATCATCCTGCCTATTCAGCTTTCTTCTTTGAAGGAAGAAATTAGGTCTCTCATTTCTTACTATTTGAAATCATCCTTAAAGTGCTTGAAGTTTCACTCTTACTGCATTTAGACATTAAAAAAAATAAAACCCACAAAAGTGTATGGTTTTTATTATGTTGCAAGCTAGGAAGGTAGAGTAGTCAGTAGAAAAATCACTTGTCCTAATGCTGTCCCTTTTACTTTGTCAGCTGTGGGCTGCACGGGAGGAGAAAGAGAAGAGCCTAATGGGCTATTCAGAGCATTGATCACTTGGAGAGAAGAGTTGTTAGAGGAGCTTTCCTTTGAATTTTCTGATGCTTTTCTGAAAGCAGGCTGCTGTTCTCTAGCAATATGGAGTAAATCTTTAGTCTTTTGCCTTTCATTCTTTTCTGATTTACCTATTGTTACTGCAGTTTTGATTGTGTGCTTTTCCTATTCTGTGATAACTGATACATCTTTCCTACTCTGTTCTTAGTTTTATCTTCTCCATTTTACTCTTGTGTTGTGTTACTGCAACCTTCATTCGTCTCCTGTCAGTCCCAAACTGTACAGCATGTACAGCTGCTAAAAGCAGCTTTGATGTCCTGCTCTAAAAATGCTCTAAACCAAACAATACATGCTTCATCATTGTAAAAAAAACCTTTTTTTTTTCTTAAGAAAACCACCTTATTTCTTGTAACATTAAGATTTTCCCCATCATATCAGCATATATTTGTTTGTCAAAAATTATAAAGGATAAAGATATCAAAATAAATGTATACTTTGCTGTAGCAACACTGAACTGATGTGTAAGACTTGGGAAAATCCTGCTTAGAGTTTTAATGGAACTATTGCTTAAAACACTGGCATTTTAACAAAGGAAAGCTGTGACATTTGGTAGGTGTGAACAATAGCTCAGAAACATATCCTGCAAGTATTGCATGCCTGATAATGAGAAGTAACACTTCAACACTTGGGACAGTTTGGATCCTAGACAAATGTTGACATGATTTACTTAGTGTGACAGATGTTTTTTATGAGTAATTTCTTAGTAGAAGCTGGGACAAATTATTAGCATGTGTAGAACCTGCTTGTTTTTGTCCTTCATTACAGTGTGCTGCAATGGGAAGTTAGTAAGGGATATAGCCCCATTTGAGATCTGATGGTATTTTTAGTGCACTAAGGAAAAAAATAGCAACAATTAAAGGCTTATCAGGTGGTTGTAGGTGTGAATAGTGCTACTAATTCCGGTGATACATAATGTTATGAGTGGTGGTAATGCAAAATGCTTCTTTGTTTTTTACTAAAAGTTGGGGGTGATGTTGTTTTGACCAGGGTGATTGTTTTGTTGTTGTAGCTTTTTTTTTTTTTTTTTTTTT
>VXBU01002542.1:15583-49011 GCA_013400315.1 Bombycilla garrulus | reverse complement strand
TTTTTTTTTTTTGGTAGTATTTTTATTTTAAATAAATACTGTTCAAAACCATGTGAAATGGGGATTTCTGTATTATGGGCTTTAGCATGTTTAAGAGTGTTACTTAAGTCTATGTGGTGGAGGATGACGCTTCAAATAGATACATGCTTAATACATTGGCAGAGAAATTATGGAGATTGATTTCTCCAGAAATAAGGTCGGGATTTGACTCAGTACCCTGTATGAGACACCTGGTTTATTCTTACACGTGCTGTGCAGTAAGCCTGCATCACTGAGTCTGATGAAACATTGGGTACTGAGCTTGTTTACCAAACCCGGTGGGCTGAATGGGAGCTTCAAAGTTTGTTAAAGAAGCCCTCCTGTTGAGTGACAGGGTGCAAAAAGGACCTCCATGCTTTCTCAATTCCTTCTCAGTGAGGAGCCTGGGTGTGGCTGGATCCAGTTTTGCCCCCGACTTTTCAACAGTTGTTGTCTAAAGGATTATAGAGGTGTAATTGAACCTTTATACAACTTTGTCCTGCAGGATTAAGGATGGCAATACAGATGTATTTATATAAATATATATGATGTATTATGATAATGATTATATACAAACAATTTACAGAACTATTTACTACATGGTACAGGAACTGTAACAGCTATCATAATACAGTGCGCTATGAAGCAGTTGTATTGAAGCAGTTGTATCAAAGCTGGCAAAAAATTAAGTAGATTGATGTTACTCACCTGTAACAATGACCTTGGGCAAATCTCTTTAGCTCAACCTCAAGGAGTAAGAGGAGTAACCTTGAGGGATGTTCCCCATTCAAGAAGGGAATCTCCATGCATACACTTTGAGAAGGCTTATGTCAGAAAACCCTGCATTAAAATTTGGGACTGGCTTTTGTAGTGTAATAGGACTGAGGATAGTCAGATGTCAGATGTTCCAGCTGTGTCAGCTCAACAGCTTTGGACAAGTTATCAGTAGTATCACTTGTTTGTTCGTTTATGCAGAAACAGATCTACCACACCTTCATCTCACTATCAGGATGTTTAGCTTTGGGACTAATGAGTCAGGCTGGTTTCAGCATTATTCAACATCAAAAGCAGCATGATGCTCCCCTGTTCATTTACCAACCTCCCTTGTAGGTTTGCAAACAGGGTATTGATCAAGATGATTTACCCCATTCAAGGCAGAGCATCCTGCTACACCACTAAAAAAGAATACCAGAACTAAATGTCAGCCCATTGTAAAGAATATATATGCTAACTTGAACATCCTTATTTCTATCATACTTTAATAAGATATGTATAATATTGTATAATAGTAATGTATGTTAAAAGCATTATCTCAGTTCTTTTAAGAAGTTTTATAATTGAGAATATACAAGTGTAAGAACTGAATTTAGAGCTGGATCCTCTTTTTTAAAATAAATATTACTTTTAAATAAAATCTGTATTTCCACTTTGTCTCTTTTCCAGAGTATTCTTTTAATGATGGTAATTTGGAAATCATGTTGTTTGTTTTCAGTTTTACCAGTGTCATTAATTATTTTTAACCTTTTACACATTGGAGTATGAGCCAATGAAGTTTTGTGTGGGGGGAGCTGGCATGCACACTGTGTTGCAGGTGATTTAGGGTTTGAGATGGAAATACTGGTACAAAGCTGTAGCTTCCAGTTTTGAATCTTTTCTGAGGTTTCAGGGTCTATTTGAAAATGTTTAGTAAACAGCATCCCATTGACTTTACATGTTTATAGCAACAAGAGACGAAAACAGCTGTACAAATAAAAACATCTTTCAATAGTAAGAAGCTAAATTTGAGTAGTCTGAGTTTGTACAGTGTTAGGTGTTCTCTGTGTACTGGTTATATTTTAACTCAACGTTGTCCATTTAACAATAGTCAAATGACTAAAATTTTCACTTCTGAGCTGTTACTTTCTTGAATTATTAATTTAGAGGTGGTGGGGAAAATAGAAAACATGGAAAGAAAACAGAAAAGTGTAACTTAGCCCTAGCAGATCTGTTTTACTGCTTAAAATCATCTCTGTTCACAGTAAAATTATTTGATGTTTTGTGGGGCAAGAGGCAAGAAAGAGGGCAATATTTATATTTAGTGGCCATTTTTATCTTTTTAGTCTCTGCTTCAGCTAAATTCCTGCATTTCTAATTAGAGTTGAGTACTCAGAGTATAACTGTGACTGTTATACTCAGCTTTCTACACCTTGTTTTTTTATCTGCCTGCAATGACTGATTTAGGCTCCAGGTTACACCATGCCCTGAGTTTTCCAGTAACATGAAGGGACATGAGTGATCTTCATATAAACTTCAGCACAGCAGAGGTCTCTGTGTCATGTCCTGACAAGTAGCACGAGTGCACTGGGGAAGCTCACAGAAGACCATTCATGTCGACAAGGAGCAGTGTTCAATATTGGTGGTGCTGTTTCCACTCGTCATTCCTTTGTGTCCAGATGAAGCATTTGGAGTTGTGGATGTGAGAGGGTGTTTTACAAGTTAGAGAGAAAAGTTTTGTAAAGCCACAACAGTTACTGGTTTTCATAAGATCTGCCTTTCAGGTGACTTAAAAGTAATGGAATAGTAAAGGTGTCACCTCTTTTCTCTTCCAGCAGTTCTCTACAAATCATACTCCCCATGAAGTCCACAACAACTTGTTTCTTCTATTTAGCCTGACTTTCTGTACTTTATTCAAGATTAAGCTATTGCATACCTCTAGTTCATGCTTGTACATCTCTGCCAATTCTTCTGAGATTCTGTGAGACTTGAGACTGGGACCCACCTTGTTTCAGTGTGATCAACGTGCCAATTTTGCATTTCTAATTCTGCATTTTGATTGATCAGCATCGTGCACACCTCTGTAGTTTCTTGCATGCAAGCTAGTATTGATATTTTTGTCATAGGAAATTTCTGTAGAAAAAATGCACTGTTCTTAGTTTTCCTTCTTTGTGGGATGTATAACTTTGAAAAGCAGTAAGGTTCATCCGGACTATCAATTTATACAAATACATTCTGCTTATTTGTTTAGGATTTTGGATGGGTATTCTCTGGATTTTTGTGGGTTTTTTTGTGTGTGTGTATTTCTGTTCTGTTTGTTTTGTTTGGTTTTTTTTTTTGCTTTAGAAAATATTCCTAATTACCATAGTACCTGCCATTGCAGTTTAAGCAATCTTAAAGTTGAAGCAAATTTCTTAAAGTATGTGTTTCCTACTGCTTGCATCACTTGCTCTTAGATATCCCTAATGATGCCTGTACATTTCCAAAAATAAACAATATTAATGCTATTCTAAAACTGACATCTGTTTGTGCAAATTACTGTTAATGAGCTTTTATGTACATCTTATGCTCAGAATCTGTCATACTTTTGATTTTTTTCAAACTAGCAAATGCTTTTACTTTCTCACATCTGTCTTGAAAAAACTATTCTAGCAGGTGTGTCTTTGTATTTACACTACATGCTTTTTAATAATAATGTAATTTTTGTTTGTTTTAAACTACTTTTTCTAGAACATTATTTCCACTGAGACTGTAATATAAAGTTCATGATTATCGCCTGACTATTCAATCTGAAATAAATTGTTTAAAGCTTCCAGTCCACTCTCTGCTTTACTAAAAATAATCAGCTTATGGTTCAGTGTTCTTGCATACTTTTCGTACTTCTCCACATGTTAATGTATGTCTCTGCAATTCTCAGCCACCAGTGTTTCACTTTTTACCTCCTTCCTTCAGCAGTGATTTCTTCTGGTCCTGGCAGTTTGCTGTGGCACTCAGGATCATTCTCCGGCCATTTCCTGTCAACCACTGTACGCTTTCAATAATCCCATTTTGAATGGAAAATCCTATAAAATGTTTCTGTAGGCTTCTTATCACAGTAAACTACTGCTCAGGAGCTGATAGTCCAAAGCAGTGCATTTGAGTAGATGGTTGTTCTTTAGTTCTATTTTTCTTTGAAGATTGCTTTGTTGCAAGGTGACTCTGTATCTCATTGTCATGATTTCAAAAGATAATTCACTTTGAGCTAACTGCCTATAGCTTTTTGTACCTTTGAAAACATTTTCCTTCCTGAATATCCTGTTTGTTTAGCAGTAGTCCTTAATTTTGAATAGCCTGGGTCCAAGGGTAAATAATCTATGTAAACATGGTCATAATCAAATTGATGCTTTGTTCTAGGTGACTATAAAATTAGAAAACACCTTCTTTTATTTCTTATTAAAACTGATTGACTCTTACATAGAATTGTCATGGGAGGAGGAGGCGAAAAAAATATTCATGTTTCTAACCCAGAGTGTTCTGGGGACTGTATTCTAAAGAAAGTTTCAGTTGAATGTGCAAGGGTGTTTAAAGGGAAGGAGCTTGACTTAATTTTACAGTGTGATCTAACATCATAACACAGAGTCAGAGAATGGTGAGGGTTGGAATGGACATCTGGAGATGATCTAGTCCAACTCCCTTGCTAAAGTACATGGAGTAGGTTGGACAAGATCTTTGTCCAGTCTGGTTTTGAGTCTCTCCAATGGAGATTCCATAACCTCTCCAAGCAGCCGCTTCCAGTGCTCTGTCACTGTCAAAAGAAAAGTTTTTCCTTGTATTCAGACGGACCCTCCTGTGTTTCAGGTTTGTTCTAGTTAGGTTTCCTCTAACCAGACTGCCCTGCTAATTCCAGCCCCTCTGAGCTCTGTCATTTGGCCAGTTCTCAAAGCAACAAAAATCATTCTTAGATGTTTGAAAGAAAATGGAAAAAACATACATTCAAAATCTTCTATGGGTCATCCAACTTTGGGGATTTCTCAGGAAGTGATTGTCTTCTCTAATCTCAGCTATTTCTGCTCATTTCTAGAAGGCAGCAACAAGGGCGAGAAAAATACATACTATATAGCCAGAGACCTGTAACAGCCGTAAAGTGAACAAGATGTAAATAATTTTTTTTGTCTTATACTCATTCATAAGTACACTAAAGTAATGTAACTGACCACAGTCTGTAAGTGCTTTTTAATACTACTAATAGCATAATAACTCTGTTAACAGATGCAGGCATTTTCACAGGTAAGCATAAATACAGAAATAACACGTAGCTGCAAAGGGAGACCTAGGTTTAATTGCACAAAAGGAGGACAAAAACCATGTGAATCAACAATTCAAGCAGTAAAAACTGCAATCAAAAACCAAGGATACAGAATAATCAGGAAAGATTTGTGGTGGACCAAGAACTACTTTTTCTTCATTTAAACAAATGAAGATAATAGGGTCCAGAGCAGATGAGATTTGCTTCCCACATTTTTTTGGTGGAGGAGAGTATGAATATTAAAAACATGCAGTGACAGCAAGGACAAATACAGAAGAAAGAAGTCTACCACCATGGTTCCTGCTTCAGAATCCAAACAGCTCACTCACCTCTTCACCTCAGCTTCAGTAACTGAGACTGTCAAGGACCACAGCCATCAGTATTTAACTACATGGCATCAGCTCAGTGGCATTGTGTACTCAAAGCTAATTTAGGATAAGGTGATTAGGGCCTAATTGTTTGAATATGTAGTGATAATGGTTGATAATGATTAAGAACTTAACCACCTCAATGTGTTGTTAATGAATGTCAGTCTGGTTAAGTGTGGTTATAAAGTTTGCAACTGGTCTTATTTATCAGGTTTCCAAATCTTCCCCTCACAGCTACCTTAAGCTTCACTGTGTTAAGCAGTAACTGCTTATCAGGACATAGGCACTTGAAGCGTCTCTGCAGATTTTTCTGTTTAAAGCCTGGAACTTGCATAGTTGAGAAATTACAGAAATCACAGAATAGAAATGTGATTACCTGTTTTGAGCCAAAGAAATTTCACACAGCTTCATCAGATCCCGATGCCAGTGGATATGCACACTTATTTTTTGTGACTCTAGCTAGGAATCTGTGGTGTCCTTACTATACCTTGGCACTTCCATGCATAATTTATGTTCTGTAAGCTCTGCATCAAGGCATTTTCTTGTGAGCCTTTCTATTCTGTGATCCTAAGTCACAACAGCTTATTATATTTTCTTGTTTTTCCTGTTTGCAGTACAAGCTCCAAATTCACAGATTAGATCAAAGTAAAGATGAAACAAAAAATCCCTTTGAATTGATTGCTATTAAAAAAGTTGACTGTGTTACACTCTCTCTCTTGTCCCAGATCCACATACATCCATATCATCACTATGTGTGTGATCACTAATTTCTGTTTCATTCAATTTTATACTGAATCGTGTAAATTTAGTCTGGCTGCCAGAATTGTTCTCAGATGTGATTTCACAAGCCAATGGAAAGTCTTCTGTAGTGTAAATTTCTTGTAGAAATCTAAGATTTTTCTTTTTCTTCAAGTCAGTCCCTTCATTGTTCTTCCATGTTCTTCATGCTCAAGCCTCATATCTTTTGGTATCTGAAAATACATTTTTTTTTCCCCAAGAATGAGAAAGAAAGGCACAAATACTGAAACTTGCACAGAAAGAAAGGCAAAATTGCTCCCTACCTCTTAGCAAGTTTTGACTGCTACATCTCCCTTGTCTAAAAATCGCTGCAGTAAGATCATTGCCCCTCCTTTTCCCTGCCCCTTCCCTTGCACTGGAAAAGAAAGGAAGTTAGGATGATAGGCTTTCCTATCATCTGCAGAAAGTGAGTGTTTCTTGTAAACAAACCTCAGAGAAAAATAAGTTAAAATAGGTTACAAAGCTAATATGACATTGATCTTGATACAGGGGGGAAATGTCAGTGTGAATAGCAGTCTTTTTAATGTGTTTTGTGGCTACGGCAAATTTTGCCATTGCTGAAATCATAGCATATGTTGATTTGGAAGGGACCCATGACAATCATCAAGTCCAGCTCCTGGCCTACACAGGACACTCTAAGAATCACCCCAATTCTTCCCGTGTTTTAGTAACACATAAAAGTTGTGGAAAGTTTTCAAAAGAATAAACTTAAATTTGTGGTTTGGCTGTGGAGAAAGAGTTCAATAAAATTTAGTTTGCAAAAAACTGCAGTGCATAGTGTAGCATCACCAATGTGGCCAAGAATGTTTGTTATCAAGAATGAAGGCATCAATAACTGCATTAATGACACAAAGAATAAGTGAGACTGAATTTAGCAAAATTTAAAATTTTAATATATTTGCAGTAGAAAAAAAAGTGACTGATAAATACAGCCAGCTTTTTCATAATTGTGAGGGACTACTTGGTTCCAGTTTTTGAGGCTGCTGTTGCCCCTTTCATGTGCAACTTTATATGCAACTTCAAAAACCTACTCTTTGTACTGGAATTGGTGGTGAAGAATCTTTATTCCCAACTGAAATTAGCTGTCTTCTTGTACAAAAGGGCTTTCTAATACAACCTTTGGGCATGTGACAACTTGAGCTGGCAGTGCTGCACTAGGCACCAGCCTATGCAACTGTGTATGTCTTTGCTGCTGAGTGAAGTTGCTACACTTTTGGAAGACCTCTCTGTATGGCATTTATACAGCTCAGCTATCCTAAATTAAACATTTCAATTTTTAATAATGAAACTCTAAAAGTAGCTTGTTTCTCTACCATGTTGTTGTCTGGGAGTGTTATGGCATGAATACAAACATGTGACTATGGTCAGAGGAAGAGTGCTTAGTGTGGCAATGCTGAACACCCTTACAGAGGTTACTTGTTTTCTTTTTAAAGACTGCTGTCAGTAATGATGGGCTCACATGCACAGGACTGTGATATAACATTTGGTTTTAAGTACATATTTCTGTGCTAATGTAATTAAATGCCTGCTTGTGTTCATATATATTGGTAGATATAGACACCTATATAGTATATGAGTTTAGACATGTATGTGTGTGTGTATTTTGGTATATGTATGCATGCAGTGGATGAACGGTGATGTAGGATGAGGCATAGACATGTGCAAGCAAACACAGAAGTGATACTTGGACTCTAGATTTTTGTCAAAGTTGAACCAGAGCTCCATGTGTAGACACGTATTTGCCCACAATAAATATACTGAGTAAATGTTGGGCTTTTTCTTTTTTTTTTTTTCCAATAGTACATTGAATTGTTTTTATCTCAAAGGAGAGAAAACCCAAAACATACAGAGTACTTAGTGCCTGCTTTCATTTCACCTTTACTGTAGTTCTTTAATGTGTGTTAGTGAACTGAGTCTTCTGATTTTTTTTTTTAGATGGTGTAAAAGAATCTCAGTTGCCCAATCAAGATGAACAGAATGGCTTTCTTCAACAAGAAAACAGAACTTCCATTTTTTAGGATTATATCTACAACATGAAGCATTTAGCAGTAGCTGTCTTTGAGAACATTCATCTGTGACCTGAAATGTCCTGATCCTGGGAAAAAATGAGATTCCATTAATTAAGTCTATAATTTTTAAATGCATTTTCATGACTAATTATATTTGCTTATGCACAACACGGATACAGAATTCAAAAACCAGAGATTATTTTAACACATGCACACATTTTGTTTTACATTGAGTATACAAGATACATAATTTTAATCAAATTTTAAATAATCTTTTAAATTATCTATATTTATTAATAAATGAAGTCTTGGCAAGAATTTATCATTCACGGACACGAGTAAAGCAGATTCTCCCGGAATGGATGATACTTTTGTATTGGGCAAAATCAATAACTTGAAAGTAGAGCAAGAAGACGACAGCATTAACTGTACTCTAGAAAGAACAGATATAAAGACAGAACAAGATGATTTCAAACATATGGACAGCAGTGATGAACAGGAAGACAAAGAAAAGAACTTCATTACCAACAACACTGGCAAATATTTGTCTACAGAAAATGAAGATGATTATGGATCTCTTTTTTCTCAGTACAGTAATACGCTGTATGATGTAGCAATGGAAGCTGTGACACAAAGCCTCCTTTCTAGCAGAAACATAAGCTCCAGGAAAAAGTCACCTGCTTGGAACCATTTTTTTATATCTCCTAGAGATAGCACTAAAGCAATATGTATGTACTGTATGAAAGAATTTAGCAGGGGTAAAAATGAAAAGGACCTGAGTACAAGTTGTCTCATGAGACATGTGAGGAGAGCACATCCCACTGTACTAATTCAAGAAAATGGAACTATGCCAGGTCTATCTTCCTTTTCTTCATCTACATTATTGCTGCCACCTCAGTCTGCAGATGTTGGAGATCTGAGTTCTATGTTATCCCCCATAAAACTGGTCAAGAAAATGGCTTCTAAAATACCATCTCCAGATCGAATAATTGAGGAATCTGTTTCTATTGTTTCTTCTGAAGAAATACCAGATCTCTCAGTTTCTGAAAAGTGCAGCAAAGAAGAAGTCATGGTTGCTTCATCTCCACAACAAGCCAACAACCAATATGACGACACTGTTGAGAATGTAGCAGAAAAAACAGTTGTAATTCCAAAGAGTGCATCAGGTTCCAGAAGGAGATCTGCTGTCTGGAAACACTTTTATTTATCACCTCTAGATAATTCTAAAGCTGTTTGCATCCACTGCATGAATGAATTCAGTAGAGGAAAAAATGGAAAAGACCTAGGAACGAGTTGTTTAATAAGACACATGTGGAGAGCACATCGTTCCATTGTCCTGCAAGAGAACGGGGGTGGTACCAGCATACCACCTCTCTACACCGCACCTCCTACTCTCTTGCCTTCTTTACTACCATCAGACAGTGATCTGAATTCCATGTCATCCTCTCCTGGAAAACTAATGAAAGAACCAACTTCTGTTTCCTCTTCTCCAGACAGAATCTCTGAGGAGATTCATACTAATCTCACTTCTGGAGATACTCTAGTGGAAGATTCAGTGCTGTCATCTTCTGATGATATAGGTGAAGTCTCCTTTGTTTCATCTCCTGAAAAACAGTGTGAGGGATTAGGTCCACTAATATTTGAACCTACTGCTGTGTTTCAGCAAAATAAAAGAATTATGAAAAGGCTTAAGTCAGAAGTCTGGCACCACTTTTCACTCTCACCTGCAGACAGTCTAAAAGCAGTATGTAGATACTGCAGTTGTATGATAAGTCGTGGTAAGAAAGGAGATGTGGGCACAAGCTGCTTAATGAGACATCTATATAGACGCCATCCTGATGTAATTGGAAACCAAAAGAGCTTTCTCGATGTGAGTTTGGCAAATTCTCCTTACGCCACTTTGGCTTCTGCAGAATGTTCATCCTCAAAGTTGACTGACTTGCCTACAATGGTTACACACGATAATCAAATTATCTTTCCTGTTAATAGTAAGAAGACCTCAAAACTGTGGAATCATTTTTCTATTTGTTCTGCAGATTCAACAAAAGTTATATGTACACACTGTGGACGTATAATAAGTAGGGGGAAAAAGCCAACAAACCTAGGCACAAGTTGCCTTCTAAGACATTTGCAGCGGTTTCACAACAATGTGTTGAAACCTGATGTCCCAGAGACAGTATTATCCTCATCTACGGATAATCACATGCCACTCCGCACAGAATTACTAGGATCTTCAAATTTTGACGAAACCAATGACAAGTTTTGTGACTCTCATCCAGTTGCCAAAAAAATCACAAGTCTTGTAGCCGAAATGATTGCACTTGACCTTCAGCCATATTCTTTTGTAGACAACATTGGCTTTAACAGGCTGCTTGAATACTTGCAACCTCAATATTCTTTACCTTCTCCATCTTACTTTTCTAGGACAGCAATTCCAGATATGTATGAAAATGTAAAACAAATAATTATTTCACATCTTAAAGAAGCTGAAAGTGGAGTGATCCATTTTACATCTGGAATATGGATGAGCAACCAAACGCGAGAATATCTAACCCTGACCGCTCACTGGGTAACATTTGAGTCTTCATTTCGACCACAGTGTGAGGATTACCATTGTTCAGCACTACTAAATGTATCACAGATCGATTGTGACTACAATGGAATCAGTATTCAAAAGCAGCTAGAATACTGGTGGGAAACGTGGATTACTTCCATTGGACTTCAGATTGGGATTACTGTTACTGATAATCAGAGTATAGAGAAAACTTTAAATGAAGGTGATCATTCAAGTGTACAATGTTTTAGTCACACAGTTAATGTAATTGTAAATGAGGCTATTAAAAGCCAGAGGATGGTTCAGAATTTGCTTAGTATTGCAAGAAAGATCTGCGAACGCGTCCATCGGTCAGCAAAAGCAAAAGAGAAGTTAGCTGAGTTGCAAAAAGAGTATGAGTTGCCTCAGCATCAGCTAATACAAGATGTTCCATCCAAGTGGAATACATCATTTCATATGCTTGAACGTCTTATTGAACAGAAAAGAGCAATTGATGAAATGTCAATAGAGTGCAGCTTTCGGGAGCTAATAAGTTGTGATCAGTGGGAAGTCATGCAGTCAGTGTGTCACGCTCTCAAGCCTTTCGAAGCTGCAAGTAGGGAGATGAGTACACACATGTCTACTCTAAGCCAAGTGATTCCAATGATTCATATACTTAACAGGAAAATAGAAATGCTGTTTGAGGAAACTATGGGCATAGATACTATGCTGAAATCTTTGAAAGAAGCTATGGTGAGTAGATTGTCCTCCACACTTCATGATCCAAGGTACATTTTTGCTACACTGCTGGATCCCCGGTATAAAACATCGTTATTTACAGAAGAGGAGGCTGAACAATATAAACAAGACTTAATCAGGGAGCTGGAAATAATGAGTTCTACCTCAGATGATGATAAACCTGTTTCCAATGGATGTGATATAGGTTCACCATCTACAAATTCGTATGGGGAAGATAATCTCTGGTCACTCATGGGTGACATGAAGAAAACAAAAGACCTGAAAGAGAGAGCAAAGTTACCAGAGGAAATGGTGCTTTCTTACTTGGAGGAAGAAGTGCTTGAGCATAACTGTGATCCTTTAACTTACTGGAACTTTAAGAAGTCATCTTGGCCAGTACTGTCAAAATTGGCTGTCAGGTTCTTGGGTTGTCCACCAAGCATTGTTCCTTCTGAGAGATTGTTCAGTACATCCAATGAAAGCAACAACTTTAGTCAGTCAAGGTTAATGATTGAACACTTTGAAAAACTTATCTTTTTGAAAGTGAATCTTCCTTTAATATACTTCCAGTATTGAAATTAATGAACAAACTGCTAGACTAAATCTGTTGTTGCTCACTGGATATTAACTATCTATAACTCGGATTTTTAAATTGCTCCAGTAGGGGCCATGTATGACATCTAATCAGTGACTATAATTCCAAATTTTAGGTTCATTTTTTTCAGCTTTCAATATGTCTACATGTGCCTTATTCATAGTACTTCAGGCCAGATATTGTATATATGTTTTTTAAAAGTTCACACTAGAGATAGCCTGTCTCGTCAAATTATACAAAATTATGTAGGTTTTAATCCATAATTGTAAATGAACTTTAAAAAGCTCAGTCTTTTGTTTTAATAGAATGGCAAAAAAAAAAAAAAAAGAAAAAAAAGATGTAAACAGTTCTATTCTGTAGTTTTTTATTCAATTATTATGTAAAAACCATAAACCAGGTACTGTATTTTAGTTGAACATTGCTTTAATTGCAAGAAAACAGGTTTTGTAGTTGTCAAAAGAAAGCTGTACGTGAAAGATGGGGTTCTGTCTTTTTATCATATGGTGTTTTTAACTGCAAGCCCTAAAGTACTTAAAGGATTAATAAGAGTTATTGAGGAAGATGTGTTTACAGGAGACTGTTGACTTAATATCTGAAAATAAATCTTAAATTTAACATGAGATGGAATGTCACTTACACAGCAATCACTAGTAGAACTTCCCATTCTGGGTTCTCCTGTTCAGGTTTTACATTTTAAATGAATTACATAAATATTCTGGGTATTTATAAAAAGTCTTTGGAACTTCTCTCCAAGTTTGTGAATTAATGCTTGTTATTTAATGCTGTGTACAAAAAAGGCAAGAAACTTACCAAGAAGACTCTAATGTCATTCTAAAGCCTTTTCTAACATTTAGTGCATCAAAACTATAAGGTCCCTACTGTAAAATTTGAGCCCTTACTCCTAATGTAATTTCAGTTGTGTAGAACAGCCTATCTTAAAGCCCCTAGTACAGAAATAACTGATCTTCTGGATTTCAGTAATAGCCTTATGGATATGGTGCACTGCTTAGAACTTAATGTAGTAGGGTTGATTCTCAGCTGTTGGTGTCCATCAGGCAAATGGGATATAGAGCCTTTAAAATTTCAAACAAAATGGAAAAAATAGCCAGCATTTTAATTTGAAAGGAACATTCTCCTTTGTTTAACTCTAGAAAGATTCATCTTTTAATTTCAGTTTTCATTGAATACATTTTTGGGAAACAAGTCATCATTTGCCTATGACCTTTTAGAAAATTGTAGCTTTGTTAAAATACTCTACCTATGCCTAATCTAGTTTTGCATTTACTATGTTTTAGTGTATTTATAAATGGTGAACTCAGTTTCTGAAATTAAACATTTTATTTGCAATTTTCCAGTGGTAGTCAACACTGCCTTTTATTTTCGTATGGATTTAAGACAACCATTGAATAAAAATTTCAAACTATTGTAATCATAAGTATACCACAGAAAAAGCTATGTGAAAAGACAGGTTT
Organism: Bombycilla garrulus; assembly: GCA_013400315.1. NCBI lineage: Eukaryota > Metazoa > Chordata > Aves > Passeriformes > Bombycillidae > Bombycilla > Bombycilla garrulus. Next base: position 35,442 of record VXBU01002542.1, on the reverse strand, counting down.
TCCATTTAGCTCTTTGGACTTGAGCCTGGATTCTGCTTCATTTTCCAAAAGCTGTTTTAACCTCAGGAAAATTGGTTTAGTTACTTCCCAAGTGGCTCTGGTTTCCATGTGTTGTTTCTTTGCACATTTTACAGTTTCAGGTATTTCAGGTGTAATTCCATCATGTTATGTTTATACCTGTACTATTTAAGTAAATTCTTACATAGTGCACTTGGGAAAGACTAATACTACTTTTTTTCCTGCAGTATTTTAAAAGATAATGTTTACTTCTATCAACAGTCAGCATCTATATCTTTGTTCTTCTAGAATTAAATAAGAACAACACACATTTTTTCCTGCAGTAATAAAACAATTTGGTCTAGTTTATATGTAGCTGGAAGTAGGTGAGTTTGAAGCAGCTTATTGGGAAACATGTTCAAATGGTTACTGGTTAATGATTATCTCAATTTTTTCTCCTACATTTTAACTGTGAATATAACCTTGACCCTTGTAGAGGAGATTTTTAATCTCTCCAAACCAGTGGAGAGGACAAAAAAATAGTTTTCTTTTTAAACAAGTGATATAATTTTCACTCAAGGCTTGAATGTAAATACAGCCTGTGACTTAAAGCATTGTGGAGTCACATCAAACGAGGAGGAATGCTGGCAGTGAACAAGCTCACCTGAAAATCCCAGTTCTCTGGGCACAGGCATCTTGGCTCCTCTGAAGAGAGTCTTGGCTGTAGCTCTTGTCAAAGTCCCTGTGTGGAAAGCTGTAGTGATGGGATTTTTTAGCCCGAAATCTGCTTCTTAGTCATACAGATAATTAACTGAATAGTCATGCTTTTTGTCAAAACATCCTGAGAACACAAGAACTAGGCACTATTTTTAAAATTTCATCAAGTTAGTCTACTTTATTTATACCTGTGATTTCCCTTTTTCATTTTGGTTTGGTTTGGATTTTTAAAGGGCTTAGTTCTTAAGACCACACTGTTTCAGTGTCAGCTTGGTTAAGAATTAATTAAAGGCTTATGTTAGAATTATTTTAAGGTAATGTGCAGGTCCAAAATACCTTAAAATTAAAACACTTAATTCTTAAATAAAAGTAAGGGAAACTGAGAACATAAAGTTGCTGTTTTCAGTTGTAAGCCTTGATCCTTTTATAGGAGTTACAGGAGTATCTCCTTCACATCAGGCACTGCTGCCTGTGAGAAAAGAATGATTCCAAACGAAGGGCTGAAAGTTTTCATTGAAGCTTGAGGTAAGTTATTGAGTGACTGTGTTTTGTGTTGGGTTTGCCTTATTATTTTTAATGTAAATTCTCAGTGATTGGTAACAATGTAGTAACATTTTATGTTTCTACAACCCTTCTCATACTTGCAATAGATAAGGACCCCCCTATTTTTACAGTGCTTTCCCTCACACTAATAAACAGTGTGAGTTCTCATCAACTTTAGTTTGTGCTGTACCGATCCCTGTGGCAGCAGACACCTAATGCATAATACGGTGACCTTGCAACAATGATACTTAAACAGATACTTTCAGTACATTAGCAACTTCAGAAATAAATTTAGTAAGCAGTGTTACTTATCAGTGTTAGCAGCAGTTTAGTCTCCAGTGTTAGCATACAAAGTAAAGTGTAGATGATACTTGGTCATCATAAAAATCTTAAAGCCTATGCTTCTTTTAAAAGTAGGCAGGTGTAACAACTATACACTGCAGCAAGAAATAGTTTGTAGTAACAAAGGTAGGAAGGGGAAGAAGTTGAGAGCTGCAACAGCCTTTTCAAAGAACTCGGGTCTTGTGAAGGGTGTATAATGTAAAGTATTTGAGATATATATTATGTTTCGGAAACCTGAAATAATGCTTCCCCCACACTTACCTCTTTTTATATGTGGCCTCTTTCCCTGCCCACCAAGTCCAAATGAAGGAAACATGTTTGCAGAGTTTAGTCAGTGAGCATTTACTACAAATACTCATAGCTTCCCAAAAGTAGCTCCTGAATTTATAAAGAACTGAAATCTCAACTAGACCAGTGTCAAGACCAGCATAAGGATGTAATTGATTAACTGATGACAGCTCAGAGCAGGTGTTCACAGTTGTTGAGATGTCTCCCTTAAAGTAGGTTTTTTTTTTTTTTTTTTTCTGGCATTATTCAGAGCTAACCATATTAAACTTTCACTTCAGTACCTCCAAACACAGGAAAACTAAATACACACATATATAATACACAATTAACAAATAACACTTTCTAGTTTTAATTATTTACATTTTATAAACTATACATTTTACTCTTTCACAAACATATTCATCTTTTGCTTTATTCTTAGCAACAAGAAAGAGTGATTCTTTACCTTCCTGGTTTCGTTGCAGAGCTGATCCAACAGTGATTTCACAAAATGAGTATGCCAACCAGAAATAGTAACCATGGCAATGTCCCCAACTCAGGTATCAACTTGGGTTCTAAGGACTGGATCTTTGCTTAAGCTGTCCCTGACTCTTTTATTTTATCTATGAACCAATGCCTTCTTCCAGCTTCCTAGGCTGGCAGTTTTAAAGGAAAAGGTGGACTTCATTTCTGGCAGCATTTTTACCTTATACTTGGCACAAACTGATGGATGAAGCCTTGGTACAGAACCAAGGGCAGCTCTAGCTGAAATAAAGCAGAATTGGTGAAAGACTGACCATGACAGTAAGATGTAGAATTTCCAAGGAAACAATGGCTGCCCTTTGTATCATAAAGTCTGAAATGAACAACCAAAAAGTAGTAAGAGTTGCTCATGTTTATCTAAAGAGCTGATCTAAAGTAAGTAGCTGCATACAAAATGGACCAGTTGCGCTTTGAAATCATACATATATAAATAGGAAATGAAGAAAACCTTTGTAGAGGTATTTGTTATTTAGCTTAAGGAATTTTTGCAAATACCCTTTTAATCTTTGGTGTCACATGTTAAGCGGATAGTGATACATGTCACGTATTGCTGTTTAACAGCCTCTTAACATTAGTCTTGGCATAGTTGTGACTAATTATGTAACCAGCTCACTGAGATAGCTGTGGATAAACACTCTAGCTTACATCAGTGATAAACTCAGCTTGATGAAAAGTTTTCTTTTCTTACAAACAGAAAGTGAAGTCCCTTGTACAAGAAAGAGCCTTTGAATACTAAGAGGGAAAGCTCTTTGAGGGTGGTGGTAGAAGGGGAGTATGTAAGAGTGAGCACATGTAGTAAAGGGAAGCAACATTCAGCTATAACTTCTGGAATTTCTGTGTAAATTAGGAAAAAATGGTGTCAGAGGCAAGGGAAACATTCTTGCATTGAAATTGATACAGCAAACCAATGCTAAGAATTCATATGAGTTTTAAAGCTCCTTAACATTATGGGAAGAACTAGAAGTGTTCAGGAAAATAAGAATGGTCATCGGAACAACTGTAACTGCAGGAGCAGCAGCACAATCTCAAGCTGGCTGTGAATGTGTAACCTGCCCCACTGAAGGAAGGTGTGAAATGGCCAGGGAGCGAGAAAAAGGAGCGTGCTCAGTGTTTCAGAATGTGTTGTACATACTGAGGTTGTGTTCTGATGGACAAACAGGGGAAGAACCTGAGACATGTTTGTCCTGAGTGGTAGCAGATAAATGCATCTGATATCAGATCCAATAAAACCATGCTCCCTCTCTCACCCCAATTTAGCTCAAGAGAGAAGACCCATAGCAAGGACTCAGGCTGGGTGTAAGGCTAATACAGTCTGACTTTCCGAGCTCTTGCTATTAGAGACTTTGTAAAATGGAAGTTGTTACTTGATCTTTAGTCGTTGGTTCTTGATGCAAGAGTCATCAGTTTACCTTTATTTTGAAGCAGCATTTACTTTCAGCTTCCAGAAATGTCCTCTATTGGCAAGTTCCACAACTTTGTTTTCATGCAATTACTTTATTTAGTTTTGTAACAACAATGTCCTACATCTCAGGCTATAAGACTGTGATTACTCACCTTCTCCACATGAAATGGCATGGTGACATATTTTTGTCCAAATAATCTGTTGGACTTTTTACAGGAACAAGCATTGCTTCCAAGAAATTAAGTCAAATTTGAAAGAGCAATGTATGATGCTACATAACATTTGACCCTTGGGGAGTTTTAACACAACACCCTAAAGTAAATCTCATTCTATAGCAGCATTATAGATGAACTGTACTATCTGTCTTTTTGCTTTACTCAGGTTAATTCAACCTTTAGTTAATTAATATGCTCACCTTATTTCTGCCTCTGTTAAGAAAAGCTGAACTTAATGGTAGGATTGTAATCAGTCAAGTCAAAAGGTATTTTTCTTTTAAGAACTTCAATAGGCATAAAAAATTTATTACTTTAAAATCCCTTCAAAAATTCCTAGTGTTCAGTCTCTGTTCTCCTACTTGCCCCATTCATTCTGTAACTTGATGCTTCTTCCTCTGTCCCCCAAACGCAGAACTTGTAGTACCCCACTCCTAGTTTGTAGAAGGAGCAAGAGACTTCCTTTATGCCTTCTTGTATTTAAGGGAACTTAAACTCACACCTTTTTCTTCCATGCAAGTACACTGAATATTAATTTATATTAAAGGAGAAAATAACCTTGTTGTTCTTGTGGAGCTAAAGAAAGGCAACACAAGACTTGGAGAGGAGAAGATTCATTTAAGAGAGAAATGGCTTTAGTTTCTGTTCCAAGGATTGCTTGTTTTATTTAAGCAGCCTTCAGGGAAAAACTGCAGTAATCTTCATTCCAGTTGCCAGCTGCCCCTGCTTATTCCAAGTGAGGGCCACCATAATATTAATGGCCTGTGTCTGAGGTGGTTACCCATAGAATTAGAGTTAGAAAGGAATACATGAGTTGGAAAGGACACACAAGGATCATCAAAGTTTAACTCCTGGTCCTGCACAGGACAGCTCCAAGAGTCACACCACCTGCCTGAGAGTATTGTGCAAACACTTCTTGAGTTCTGTCAGGCTTGGTGCTGAGACCTCTTCTCTGTGAGCCTGTTCCAGTGCCCAGCCACCCTCTGGGTGAAAAACCTTTTCCTGTTATCCAACTTCAACCTGCCCTGACACATGCTGTTACAGAGGTCATACAGCCACAGGTACTGTGGTGCTCCATGCACTGCCTGGGTCACAATCTAGCCCTTTTAGCTGCAAAACCAAAGTTGCAGATTTTCAAAGGAAGCACTTTCAATAACCACATAAGGAGAAGATGTAACAGGACCCAAATAAACTTCAGGCACTCTTCAAAACTGCAATCCAGTATCTCTTTCCTGTCTCACTGTATGTATTTTATCTTTCTCTACCCCAAATAAATAAATTAAAAGGCCAGTTTGAGCCGATGGCTTCTATTTCCATGGTGATGAGGCTGTGAACAGTAGTACATGAGCTCCACAGCTCAGCATCATCACTGGTTTAAGTACCACAGATATCACCTACACATGAGAATAAGGCTGTGGAAGGACTCTATAGGATGTATGACATTCAGCAAGATGAAACTCTTCAAATACCTCATGTGTATAATTCAGTGCCACTTCAGCCAGTAGCTTGAGATGCCTGTTCTGCAAGCCCAGTAGCCCTAGGTTTTGTCTGTAGGTGATAGAAGCAAGTTCCTGCAGAGGGATTCTGACAACCAGAGATTTGGAAAGCTGGAGCAACCACACAGACATCTGTATACACCTGGGCAAGATAAATTTTAGTTTGGGTTCTTGAGTTGTGGATTCCAGTGTGGGGGAGGCACATGAAGTCAATGATAAGCCTTAACATGAAGGCCTACCTACATCCTTAAACAGAAGTTTTGCTTTGTGTGGTTCCAAATTTGCACCTATTTGCACACGTATTTCCTTCTGTCTCTTGTGAATTGTTTGATGTTCAAACTGGCTCTGGAGGAAGCTATGTTTTCTTCCAAAGACAAGTCAAATAGATAATACTTGAATAATTTAAATTTCAAGAGCAGCAAGAGACTGGACCAACAAGTTCTGCAGGTTGTCTTTGCCAGATCTGCTCAGACCAAGAAAGCCTGGGCAACAACAGCCACCCACAAGGAAGTGAGGGAGCAGGCTCCACTCACCAGATCAGTTCCACTGATACATAGTCTAGAGGATAAAGAGAAAACATGGTCCAAAACCAAAAACATACACAGGTAAAGGTACTTCCTGAATCGAGCAAGTTTAAGAATAAAAAGAAAACAAACAAAACAAAAAATCCAAACCACTTTATTCCATAATTGAATTTTACTCGAGTTTTTAGTCGGCAAGGAATAGTTTTCTGCCCATGATAATTTCAGTGATTCTGACATTTTACACTAATGGAGCTTTTGTCATATTACAACTGGCCCTAGCCAGAATTCTAACCTTTTTCCCTTGTTCCATTCAGCAATCTATGCAGACATCCTTAACAAAAATATCTAATAAAGAAACTACAAAGCATGCAATCTCACTGTATTTTATAGAATGCAGCACATGGCACATTAGAGTACTCTTTTCCAAGGGGTTACTTAATTAAAAAAAAAAAAAAGGAAAACAGCACCTATCTTAAAGTGGACGTTTCCATAGGTAAATTTTTGCACTGCAAATTAAGATACCATTACAGCAGAAGAGGGGAAACATTAATTTAAAAATTCTTTTTCCTGGGAAATCCAAGTTATTGCTTTTTCATAAACTGTTGGAATGAAGACCAGTCATCCTTAGTACTTAAATCTGTTATGAAACAGCATTTGTCAAGAGGTCCAACTGCTTTTTAAGTGAATGTTTCATTAGTTTGGTAGCCTACAGGGCACAATTATGCATTATGATGAAGCTATGATGAATATGGCTTTCCTATGTTGATAACATCGTTAGGTTTCACACAGGCGGTCTGACAACTGAGGGGATTACAATCCTGCAGATACATTAAGTAATATATCTTTGCACACACAGATTACATATCAAATTATTGCCCTAGCACAAACCTGTTGATTTTGTGTCTTATACAGGACAATTAGGACATACCTGTGCTACATGATGAAACAGACTACCAAACCAAGTAGACAGGTTTTACTTTACCACTAATCTTGTAGGCGACCTCTCTCAAACATATGTAACAGTAAAACTCAGTATACTGAGTACATGCTGGCTAGGAATGCACTGTACTACTTATGTAAAAAACAGGACGGATCTAAATACTAATCAGTACAGAGATTTTTCTGTGCCTTTTCACAGAAGCTGAGTTGCAGTGCTGGAATGACAGTTTGCTGCTGTCTTATATAGTTCAGTCATCAGCAAAATCACATCAAACGACTTACTTAAAATTCACAGTCAAGATGATAGAGGAAGTTTTTCCAACAGTACTAATTTTGGTTTCAAGTTTAAAGTAAAAGGAGGTAGTGCAGTCAGGTTCAACCCAATTTTACTGATGCCAGGTATATTTGCCAGTGGCCTGTGAGTTGTCTTGTAATGTGATATTTGAACAGGATTTGTTTCCATCAGTATATGTGTGTAAGAAAACATCAACTGGTCTCCTGGTTTAACATCTTCTCTTTTGTCATACCTGTAAAGAATAAAGGAGGTTTCTTTTTATTCCTTGCTTTACCTATTAAAGATTGCCATTATTGCAGAGGCATGTAACATCCAAGATGAAACACAAAAAAGAACTAACATTCTCAGAGTTACATCTCCTGATTAAACAGTACTAGAGGAGGAAATAGTATTTTTGAAGAATGTAGGAACTCAGTCATTCCATGCAAGTCTTTCTGCTGCTACTGTGATATAAATCACAACTCCTAGAAAATTTCTTACTAGTTCTGTATTTGAATACAGTGGAGAAAGGACTCCAAAGCCTACGATTGTAGGAAACTGGATCAAATTTTAAGTTTTACTCTACAAGAACTGCATTTGGAGAAATGTGGGTATCTCGTTTTGGTTTTGTTGATTTTTTTTTGTTTGTTTGTTTGTTTGTGAGGTTTTTTTAGTAATTCTAAAAAATACCTTATGTACTTATGCAGAAACCTTTTTCTTCTTGTAGTCACATATTAGAGTAGGAGCCTAAGAAAATAGCAGGAAGACGATCTCCTTGAACACTGGAGGAAAGAAAGAGCCTGGCAATTACAGTACTAATTTAGCACTTGTTATTTCTACGTTCAGTTCCCTGGTCTACTACATGTTTGGATGGGTCACTTTGGGTCAGCTTTTATAACCTGTTTAAGTACTAGAATACATATAAAATTAAAAAAAATATTTAAAAGTAACTACTGAGTTCTAGGACTATTTATTATGTACAGTTACAGTTATTTCTTGAGAGAACTTATGTTCCATCTAGCTATTGAGGGAATTTACAGGATGAGAAAAAAAAAAAGTGACTTAGCCATTTGACAGGGATGTGAAAGATCTAGTTTCAGCCAATTTTCATCTGATCTAAGTCCAAAACTGAAGTTCATTATCTCTTAAGAGCTGTACGAACACCTTTAATCTCCCTCACTGTCTCATGAGGACATGGTTCTACTTGGCAATAGTTATTTGTTCATTCACTGAGGAGAGTCAGGTGCAATTTATAGCTTAAGGGTTAGGATATTCACACTGGACACAGCAGCCTGATCGAGTCCTCAATGCAGCAATTTCAAAGGAGAAGAAAGAGGTAAATTCAATCCAAAACACTCCATAAACCACTGTTAGGCTCTGAGTGAAGAGCAGTGCCCCATTCTTCACCTTTTCTGTTGCCCTGTTCTGTGAACTGTTATTTTGCCAGCCCTTGGAGCTCCTGTTCTTAGGCACCTGAATCCTTCCACACATTTCACAGGCATCTTACACTGTGACTTTCCTTGCAAACACAGACACAGGTAGGGAAGCAGTGCAGTCCCAGCCCTACAGACCCTTAAATGCACCTAGGATTAAATCCAACCTGCATCTTTGCAGGCCTGGCCTCTCATGTGCCTGAATTCCCTGAAAAAAAACCTCTATTGATATTTTTGTAATGCTGCCTGACAGGGCAGTCATTAATATATAAGATATTTGAAGGAAGTACTTTACAGAAAACTAGAGATTTTCTGTGGATTTTTAACTAAAATTCTGGCAACTCAGAAAAGACCCCAGGCTGACAGAATTCGTAAGTGTCACTAAATACACCATATAATGCAGAATTAGATTTTGCACACTGAACAGTGTTTTCTTCTTCTAAAACAATTGCATGCTAATTTTACCTGCTGTTTCCAAAAATATCACAAAACCCCTTAGGTTGGTAGAAACATCCAAACTGGCAGAAGGAACAGCATTATTTTGTAACAGCCTTACCAACTACTAATTTTGCATTTTCTTCATCAGCATGTAAAAGGCCTTTCATCTGGCTGCAAGCATTTCTGAATTTTATTATTTTTAAATACTTTAAGCTTACACAGCATATTTATTCAGAGTTCAAAGAGACTGCACTAATTGAAGACAAGATTGTAACACCTGCTCCATGTAAGAACCTGCATCAAGCTCCTTTCAATCACCCTTTGAAGAAAAATAATAGATTGCTTGCATTTTTCTTGAGGCCAATAGATCTAATCTGAGCACACAACTGAAAGCTGATAACTTTAAGACACTTTTATTTATGTATTGTAGTTACCTGATGAATCATCAGCCTTCACAGCCACCCCATCCCAAATCTGTTTCCACCTGACATATACTGTCTATGAAGACGTTAAGTTAGTTTTCAGCCATCTATCACTTTCTTGGACAACAACAAAACGAACAGTTGGTGCCACCAAACTTTGCACAACTGTGCTGTCAGACCAAGTGGTAGTCCTGTACATGATTCTCAGTTGTGGATTTTGCCTGATTTTTAAGTGTGAAACTTGATGCTGAATCAGCCCTTCCTTGAGCCTTTGTTATGCTGAGTACAGATAAAAGAGAGAAACTGCTCTGCAGCTGCAACACTCTGAAATATCTCTCAGTGACAGGGAGATTATTCATTCACCTTCCAATCCCACTAGGCCTTACAAACCCAAAGCAATCCAACACTCACCAACTCAAAAAGCTCACTGGAATGAAGCACTGCTACTGAGAGAGTAGAGCTGTACTCAAGAGTAGTGTGTTTATTTAAGTATGTTTAAAAACCCCAAAGATTGAAACATTTTTGCTATCGTGCACATTCTATCCCTTGTACTCTAGCAACTTAATGGCTCCTCCCAATTCATGGCTTAAGACACTCTCTAGATTCAACATACAAAACACAAGTTCAATAAACCAAATTGAAATAAACAGTAGATAGGTATTTGTGAAGGCTTTAAACAGTCAGTACCATCATGAGAGTGCTTGGAAATAAAAAGGCATAGCAGAATAAATGATTTTTGTAATTCACTTGGAAGCATTCTTTCCCCTTCTTCTGCTTTATTTCAAAAGTACTTTTATCTCTAAACATACCAATAATTAAATTGCTTGTTCATCTGAACCTGAATACTGTAACTGGGGAAAAAGAACTCTATGCTCAGAATGCTTCTTAAATCAAAATCTGCTTGTGTTGCTTTTGTTTTGTGTAGTATGAAGGGAGGCTTTGTGTCACCTTCTAATGAATAATTTTCATTAAGATCATTTTCATTTAAATTAAAAACTTATGCTTCAGCTGAAGAGGTAGGCCTAAAAATCAGAAAGATAGCTATTTTTTGTTTTTCATCCTGAAAAGCAAGTGTTGCCACCCCACATCATCTACTGTTCATTCCAATATTCCAACTTTTAAAGAAGTGTCTATATATCACTGCTGGTCATAGTAACAAAGCACTCCACAGCCTTTCCTCAGAGCTAATGAATGTGTTCACAGCAGCAGCTTCAATGCCATCTATATGAAGGATGTTCCACATAAAAACAGACTTTCAATATTAAGCTGTACATGAGCCTCACACTGCCACACATCATTCAGACAAGCAAATCCTTAAATACACTGTTCTGCCAAGAACAGCTCTGTTCCACGAGGTCTAGTAGGGTATCAAACCTAACCACATTAAACATATCGGTATAAATTTTGGCAAGCTAACAATTTTTGTGCTGCTTCTGATATCTTTAGAATCACAGAATCATTAAGGTTGGAAAAGATGTCTAAGAGCATCAAGCCAAATCGTCACCTTAGCACTGCAACCACATCCACCATTAAACCATGGCCCCAAGTGCCATATCCACACCTCTAACACTTCCAGGGATGGTGATTCCAGCACTTCCCTGGGCAGCATGCTCCAATGCTTGACAACCCTTGCCATGAAAGAATTTTTCCTAGTACTGCACCTAAACCTCCACTGGCACAACTTGAGGCTATTTCCTCTTGTCCTTTGAAATACTCTATGCTATACAGGCAAATCAGAATCAACCAAAACAATGAAAAAACACTGCATCCCTTTATTTCTGAAATGGCAGCACTGCAGACATCAAAAATTCTCTGAAGATTCATATTGTTCTGGTTTAATAAATAAATAAGCTGGTTTAAAAATATGCTGTACCAGAAATTGTGTTTGCAATGTTTGTCCCTGTGCATATGCAAGAAAGGAAAAAGCAGAGTACTGTCCTCAGATCAAAACACCTCATTCAGAACATACCTCCAATCTGAATTGATTTCTAGAAACCGAGAAACTCCCGTTTGTGCTGCAGCCACATCAATATGAACAGAGACATCTACATAAATAAAGAAAATAGAATACAGTTTCAAAATTCTTCTGAGTACACTCTGATTAATAATAAATGAACAAAATAGTAACAAAGAATATGCATATACCTAGATTGAAGAATTAGTATTCAATACATTAAAAGATATAGTGAAATTAAGTGAATGTACCTCAAAGCCAGCTTTACATACCTGCTGTTGAAGGTACCAACTCATGCAACTTCTGAATTGCCACTCCTCCAGGATAATTGAAATGTGAAACATATAAAGATGTTCCAGAATAAACAGCATTAAGTAGAAGATGCATTACAATAAACAAAGATCCAAGTTTGTACAGCCAGGATCTCCGGTAGTTATTCAGACTGTTGAGGAAGAGAAAAACAAGGAAGCATTAACTGTTACTTTCTTTCATACTGGTCACTGACTACTGTGACACAACTGTTATGGAAACTCCATTTCTAGATAATAAAGATTAATGCAAATTTTATTTATTCTGTGTGGCATGTATTTATTATCAATTTCTAGAAGGTTAACTTCTAGTGACATTTAAATTAGAATATTCTCATTAACAGAGCTAAGACAAACTTATCAATAAAGCCAAGTATTTCTGTGTTTAAAAACTTCAGCTATGAATATATTTTATTTTAAAGAAGTTAAACTCTGAACTTCAATTTGTTTACTCAATATACCCAAACATAACTATTTAACCCCATGTTTCAAGAGCCTCTCCTGTGTACTAAACTATCTCCTGAGGTAAGTTGCGTTAACAGCTCAGGTGTACACTGGAATATGTCCTTTCTTATGGTAGGTAAAATAAACTGCATTGTAACAATGTAACAGTAAAATTAGCGCTCTATTCTCAATTCTCCTCCAGACTTCCCAAACAGTCCTGTCAAAGCATTTTACTCTTCTGTTTCCATTTCTCTCTGCAGTCAAATGGGTACCAAGACCTCAAGCTCCTTTCTATAGCATATGTATATTTCAATATGATCCATAGTTCAAGATGTAAAGAAGTGCATAAAAATAGTACTAAGTTTTCCTTTTGCATTTTCAGAAGAAAAAAACCCAACAAACAAACAGGATTTTGAACTTACATTCGTGAGCACATTTTAGCAGCCACTATGTTGAAAACAGGGAAAGTATAGATGATGAAACGCAGCTCTTTGTGTGGGAGAAACGAATACAAGAAAATAAAGCCCAGTGCTGGCAAAAGTAAAATCCGAGTTCTCTTTTCTGTTACCCCTAAAGGTACAAATATTATGCTGCATCCCAAAGCACGAGGCAGGGCTGAATAGAAATACCACAAGAAGGGAGAGGTCTTCAAGGTGGAAGGAGTTAAGGATGCTTTCACTGCTAACAATTAAAGTAACTATTCTTTACAGTAGTACCCACGAATTTTGCAAATATGCAGTATACTTTTTGTATACAGATTCTTCCAGCCTTTCATTTCCTGCCTTATCTTTGAAGAACTAAAAGCAGTTGCTTAATTACATTCATATTACCCAACAGAGACACATCAAATGGCACTAATGATGGGCAACATGAAAATCCAAGGGGAAGAAACCTGGCTTTATATTGGTAGAACCCAAACAGGCAAGAAAAAAATTAGCAGAGACTTACAATTTGCAGCAACACCTAAGAGACAGACATTGTCTCATAAATTTTAAATAATGAAAAGTAGAATCTAACACCTTGAGTCTCAGGAATAAGTCACATCAAGTCTTTGTTTTGGCTGGTAGCATTCTTTTTTTCTGGATGTTTCAAAGGATACTCCCCAGTTGGAACTTTTGTTTAAAATTGTGTTATACCAGAGCACTTTCCCCTCAGGCCACACAAGTTGCCTCCAAAATAGAGAATCCACAACAACTGTTAGCCCTGAAAGAATTAAAGAGATACAAATCTGCATGAACTAAAAACCAGAAAAAGCAAACACATCCAAATAGCACATATACAGCATATTGAGACCAACATAAACTGAAACATGCACTGTAAGCCTCACCCAAAACCACAGAGAAGGCTGAATACGTCTGTTTTGCAGGGGAAATGCAGGGAAGGGAGGCACTTCTGAACAGAAGCCTTAAAAGAAGCATGTTAGAGATGAATCCATCTGGGATTCACCCCACTCCAACACCAGGTTTGAAAAAAATTGTTTAATTGAGGTTTGTTTTAGGAGAGTATTAAGAGCATTAAAAGTAATGAATGATAAATTTTTATTGTGAAGCTATAATTGCTTTTCGTTAAGTTAGAAAAAACAATCACAAAGTTTGCTACTATTCACTAGGTGAAGGGAGAAGGAGAATAAGGCAAAAAGAAAGTAGCGAAACTGTCAGCCCTATCTCTTCCACTCAGCTCTGAAAACTGCTCTGGTATTTAGGGATTTTGCTCAGATAGGAAATGGGACTGCCAGTGCTCCCATTGGACTTCCAAATCTTTCATCTTGAGGTGCCTCCAAATGCACCTGGCATAATTGTTCATAGTGTTTCTATTGTGCACTCTGTGCAAGAGACAGCACACTGCCAAGGGTCATCATCACGTATCTGACAACAAAAATTTTAACTGGGTAGGCTAGCAGAGCAGCTTAGAGTATTTAAGTGCATATGCACATGGGTCTCCCATGGATGGGTAGACACAAGAACTTTTCCAACCTCTCCAGCATGGAGATCACTTAAGCTGTTAAATTTAATTTAATAACAGAACAGAGCTGAACTGCAACTCTCCCCACAACCCTCCTACTGGGAATCTCTGTCTGTCATATAGTTGTATTTTATCCTGGGACCCAGCTTATCATCACGGCAATAGATACAACAACTGACAAAATGCACAAGTAGCCACAGCCAGGTACAAATTGTACTGAAGTCAACTTGCACATGTAAGCCTCTTTAAGATCAGGACTATACCATAAGTATCTAAGACAGAGGCCACAGTAGCTTTCTCTGCTCACAATCTATTTCTCACATAGAAATTTCCAAAGAAACTTGTAATATTATTAACAAATAGAATCAAACAAAAACAAAACCAACTCGCAACACCCCACTTACCCTCTCTCCACTGCCAGCCCCCAAAAAAACCCCTTAAGGGCCATTCAACAGATAAATTAGTCAAAACTCCAGACTTCTCTTGAACTTCATGTCATTTGCTTTCTTCCAAGCAAACACTTACCCAGCCAAAACATTCCAGCAGGAACAGCATGGGAAAGCACCTTGAAAATGGAGACTCTTTTAGTTAATAACGTCACCAGGAGCATGAGGCCTAAGAATATGCAGAGCTCTGATCTGAAGACTATAATCGCCAAAGCTGAGAACCAAATGAATGGCCTTTGCTTTTGTTGTATCCAAAATGTCAATGCCAGGAGCACTGCAAAAAAAAACCCCAACAAAACAAATCAAAATAACCCCCAAAACACATCATCCAACATACTGAATTATTTATTTTCTAAAGGGTAGCACTCAATGCTATCTTCTTGTTCCTCTAACTTCCCACCAATCCTCTCTTGGTCTTCCTACCATTTCTAGTCCAGAAATTCTTCCTTTGTTAGAGAAATGTAATTTGGAATATTGCACGGCTTTATACTGTCGATGCTTAAGTAATTAGGAAAAGTATAATCACAGAAGGAACACATGGGAACTCTTTCTAGGCAGTACATTTAATAGCTGTTATGGTGAGGGAGAAAAGAAAAACAAACCTTAAGGGAGTACTAAAGGTTCCCAAACTATGATTCATAATTATTATTGCTCAATATCAGCTGGGCAGTTAGTTTATTCTCTTGGCTAAGTATATTCTATATTCATGATAACACAAACCCATTTCAAATGTAAAAATGAGACTACAGACTACTGCTGAGGGAGAAAGATCTATAAATTCATTTGCATGATTAGGTGGGACACACCATATCTGTACAGATGAAGCTGTCTCTACTTTTAATTTCAATTTCAACATAGGCAAATGCTCAGGATCCTGAGGAAAATGTGAAATACTAAGGTACAAAATCATGAAATAACTTGGATTTTTTAATATGCAGAAATAATCTGAGAGATTACTACACAGTTTATCTGACAATTAATTTGCTTTTGTTTCTCATTTCTCATCTATACACGTTCTTACATCAATCTCAGTTTTATTAGCTGAACAACTCGCACTGAAGCATTTAGTGACTCAGTTATTATCTGTCATATATGATTAATTTTTCTCTTCATCAGCTCTGGGGAAAAACTGTGTATGTAGAGAACGGTTTGACTTTGAATTTTTTTTTTTTACTTTTGTTTTTACTTTTTTTTTAGTTCACAGGATTTTTTGAACTGCAGGTGTACCTCATCCCTTTTCATAGCTCTATTCTTTATGCATTAGACATGTGTACTCAAACCTCTAGCTAATCAAAGCCATCTGACAAAACCCACATGTACTTACTAGATAAATGTACTCATTCAATAAAACTAGATTCAACAGTCATTGTAAGCATATATGGTGAAAAAAAGATCTCAAGCTTTCTAGTCTTTTTATCAAACAATTTAATCAAGTAGATATGTTAATTTGGTCTGACCATATTTTTTCTGTGTTTTAACTACTGATACATTTTAAAATAAGTTATTTTAAATTTTAAACTTTTTCCCATGAAATACCTACCAAATGGAAGTGCAAACACATTAGGGAGGGTTCTTGTACAGTAAAACATCAAATGAAACTGAGTAACAGTGATGAGACAAAAGATTGACGCTGTAGTTGCTCCAAACTGTTTTCTAACTTCTTTCTGCAGCTTCCATAATGTGTAGATCACACTGAGCCCCAAACTTCCTCGGACTATCAGGAGAATAAAATGGGAATCAAAGAGTAGAATCAGATGGATCACTGAATGGCCATGTCATATAATGCAATGGGAAGACATTCTGAAGATTAACAGTTAAGCTATCACAATATTACTACCTTCAAAGAAACAAAAAGTCAAACAAAACTCCATTTAGTTTACCTATTCTAATCCACGTTTAACTTGTCTGGCAGTCCTGCCCAAAGGTCAGTGCTTCCATGCTGAAGTTAACAATCCCTTCTGAAGTGTACATGGGGGTATACTCTCTGAAGAGACTTGAGACACTTGCTTTTTCTACACTGCCTGACATTTGTTAGCACAGACTTTGTGTGCTGTTAGTTACTTACCAAAAATGGAGCAGAATGGCCATGCTGGCCCCAAGCACCATAATTTGGGCTTTCCTCCATTGAGGAAAAGAATATCACAATTTAACCACTGATTGAAATGCAGCAAGTGTTTTAACTGATGTACTAATGGGTGACATCTCTGAGGAACTGAAGTTTTCATACCTATCAGCTGGGAATAAAACTTGGACATTCTTAGCACAGAAAGTATGTAGATAGCTGGGCTGGAAAGAGCAGCAATAAAAATTGGTCCAAGGAACGTTCTTGGGACAACTCCAGGAAATTCATGATGGTCATACTGCAAAAAGGAGAATCGACTTAAAATAGGCAAATCAGAAACAAGGGAAAATAAATCATATTCACACCACATTTATGCTATAGATACTGCAGGGAATTGCCATTTTAACACTGTCCAAAAATGAAGAGATTATTTTCAATTTACCTTATCCAAGTCGAGCTGGTGGTACACCACATCATGGATAGCTTGTAGGTTAAAGCTTTCCTCCACTTTTGTAAAAGGACAGACAGTTAAATGAACAAAGGCCACTGCAATAAGCAGCAGCAGCAATGGGAATGACCGCCCACTTGAGCTCCTCTTCTGAGCCATCTTGGGTTTGAAATTCAGATCTATTCTATTATTATTAAAAAGAAAAATTAAAAAAATACATAAATAACATGGCATTAAGTGTACAACCAGAAAAAATATTGATGGTGCAAGGAAAATGTACTACAGCAGTCGAAAAGTTTAAACAAAGACAAGTAAGCCAAAAAGTCCAGGAAATATTTTACCACACACAATGAATTAAGGTAACCAAAAATATATTCAGAAGCATTTCAGAATTTATGCCACTGTCTGCAAATATAATTGTTTTAGTTTTCACCTAAAAAAACATTGACCCTCTGTAAGAAAGTATGTTCCTCTGCATTCCATACTGCCCCACTGCTGAGTGTCACCTCAATTATGCCTGTGATCTGTGGGACAGATAGCTTTGTAATTTCCCCTCACTTTAACTGCACACTGGATTTACATATGGCCTTTACTCTCTTGTTTGTTCAGGGCTCTAGAATCAGTGGGAGAGAATCCACCAGGATGAGAAATTCACAACAGAGTACTTGCCAAATTCTTCCAATAAATGCAGAAGAATCTCATGTTTCTGACTAAACTTAACTGACGAGAAAAATGGACACTGAAGGGTCAATCTACTGCTGCACACAGCAACAGGGCACTTGAGCAGCTCAGGAATCAGGTGAAACAGCATATTCACCCCCAAGGTAAGTATTCCTTACTCCAAATTCACAGCTTCTTAATACTGCAGGTATTTTAGGACCCAATAAATCCAGCAAAAGGACCCAAGTGCCAAGAAGCCCTATTTTTTCCTTAATTACATCATCTGCATAACAACAAGCTGTTACCATCACGTATAAATACAGCAGCATTCATTATCCTCTGACAATCTACAACACAGCCTGCTCCTGGTATCTTTAGTTGATAACCATATGAGTAATCAGCCCCTAGCTTCCTAACTCAGAATGGAAGTGAAGCTACATAACCCACACATAGTTTATCACAAGATTTTTATTTTTTTGTCTTGTTAATTCCAATCCTTTTGTATGCCTGAAAAAAGTAAGCATGCCAGCATACTTGTACATCTTCAAGATAATTATATGCATTATAAATATTGAAATTCCCTAAAGGGAAACATGCTAGAAGATAAAAAAACAAAGCATGAAGACAACACCCAGGTTTCTGAGATAAAGCCTAATAAATTCAGTGGTCTTGTCAAGACTCAAGATAATTTGTTCTGTTGAAAATTGATGTTGACAAGCATCAAAATTCAAGTGGAATTTATCAAGAGAGGTAGACACTGAATGTGGTTTTTAAAACACATTTGCTATATAAAAGGTAATACTTGCAATTACAGTTGGTTTTTTTAACATCAAAACCACAGAAACAGATTTTCACTTAATAAAAATAATTTAATAATGAAGCTTAAAGGAATAATCATAAGCAAATACACATGGGTTTGTCCATTGATTATATTCTGCCAACTTCAAAAGAACCTTCCTCAGGCCTCTACAATACTGCCACACTGACTCCCCCACCAGGAATCTACACCAAGACTGAATCATAGAAGAGCAGGGGTTTTGAACACAAAGGATTCATCATTTCCTGGGATTAAACTGGATGAAAAAAAATTGGGGTTTTCATGTACAAAACAAACCCAAACAAACAAAAATAAACAAACAAAAACTGAGGTATTTCCATCAAAAATCGTTTGTTGCTGTTTTATAATGTTTCATGGAAGCATCATTAGTTCACCTAGATTTTTTTATACTCTTCGCGTGAAAACCCTACCATATTTAGCTCACTAACGTTTTTCAGACATGCCTCAGAAGAGCTGTGATAGAGTTTGGCAGCCAAACTCACGTTAAATCCGTCTACACAGTTAGGTCACTTCACTTGCCTACGAGGAGGCACCTAAGTAGAACCACCAAGTGCACCCCAGCATTAGGCCTTCTCTCTTTAGCTTGATTAGCTTTGACAAAACCCATTTTGTATTATCTTAAATTTCCATGGCTTTTTTTCCATGCTTTAATAGCTCTTCCAAGTTTGCTCCAGAGTTAACACCTCAGTGAGGTCAGATTTAAACCCTGTAGTTGCGGGGACTGCTTCTTCTTCTCATTTTAGGAAAAGACTGCAGTTACTATTCTTACATACACATCCTCATAAGTTTTGAGATTGGCTAAAAAAAAAAATAATAAAAAAAAAAAACACCAAAAAACCAAAACCAAAAAAAAACCAGCTAGGAGATAAGAAAGAAGGCTGAGGCAAGGAATACAGTGTGAGACACTACCAGACACAAGGGTGCAACGGAGCGACAGAAAACGAAATGGCACTCTTGGGGTCGGGGAAAAAACATTCAGAATGCTCTCGACTGAAACCTACCCAAAACCAACCCGCGCCCCCCTCGTTCCCGGGCGCCCCAGCCGCAGCAAGAGACACACGGACACCCACCCGCCCAGCGCAGCCCAGCTCCGCAGGTGCGCGCTGCGCCGGGTTGGAAGGGCCGCCCGTGTCACGGCGGTCCTGTGAGGGGGCTTCGCGGGTGCCTCAGGCCGAGACCAAGCACCAC
>VXBU01002542.1:0-15166 GCA_013400315.1 Bombycilla garrulus | reverse complement strand
GGTGCGCGCGTGGGGCTGACGCGGAAATCTGAATGGAGCTCGCGGGCCGGCGGCAGCG
Source organism: Bombycilla garrulus (assembly GCA_013400315.1). Lineage (NCBI taxonomy): Eukaryota > Metazoa > Chordata > Aves > Passeriformes > Bombycillidae > Bombycilla > Bombycilla garrulus. The sequence goes on along the minus strand of VXBU01002542.1, from coordinate 15,108 downwards.
GCGGGGTCGGGCCGGGGCGGAGCGAGCGCGGCCGTCGCCGCCGCCGCTGCTGCTGAGGGGGCTCGGCTGGGGTGGCCCCGCTCCTCGTCCAGGGGTCCTGCGCCCTCGCCATGGGGCCTGGTCCCTCCCTTCGCCCGGGCCCCGCGCCACGACCGTCCCGCTTGGCCTTGGCCGTGCTGCTCTGTGCCGCCCTGTTGCTGCCGCCCCCTGTCCGCGGCGCCGGTGAGCGGCGGCGCCTGGCGTGCTCCACCTGCCGGGGCATCGTGGACAGGTTCAACCAGGTGGGCCGCGGGATGCGGGTGGACGGCCCCGTGGTGGGGCAGGGGTTCGCGGGGGCTCCCGGTGGGGCCGCGCAGCGGCGTAGGGTCGCGCCGGCTCCGTGCCCAGAGGCCGCGCTACGGGAGCGCCTCCGCCGGAGCCGCGTTCAAGGCGGCGCCCGGCCCTGTGATGGGGCCAGTGCTGAGGCGGGTGGGTGGCAGAGCTCCTCCATCTCTGCCGCCAAAGGTGTTTTGGTGCTTTTTGTGCAGGAAGGTTGGCTCTGTTGGAGCATGTCCGGCTCCATGGGAAGTGCTGATGGGAAGCTTCGTCTCCGAACATTCGGTATCTGGGTGCCACTTGCAGCAGCCATACATGTGGCACAGTAAATTCTGCGCCGGCAGAGAGGGGCTGCTGCGCCTGGTGACCGGTGCTTTGTACTCTCCACATGCTGATGGGCTGCTACGGGCTTTTCTGCGAGGTGTCTTTTGGTGGCACTGGCTGTGACTAGGGACAGCTGTGCTGATCGGCCTGTGTGCTTAACTTAGAACGTGGTGCAGACTAGGCTGTTACCAAGACTGAATGAAGAGAGTAGAGGTTCTGTTCATACGATCATAATAAATTTCTTGAGAACTTGAGGGAGAATGGTGTGAAATTTCATACATACGTGTTTCTTCCTTTTTTTTTTTTTTGTTAATCAAGACTGTTACATGGCCTTGTTTATGCATTAGGAAAATTTTATCTTGTTATGCTGTAACAAATTTTCTCACTTTTCACGTTGTCGTTAGCTGTTGCTTTCACTCAGGAATTTGATCAGTAGCTTGAGATCTGAGTAGATCATGCATACTGTAGTTTATGCATGGTGCTTTTCACAATTTTTACATAAGCATTTATCACCCTTAATTTTTGTTAGAAACAAACCCTGTGTAATTTCCTGTACTTTTTATTTGTAGGGTTTAGCAGATACAGCTAAAAAAAACTTTGGTGGTGGAAACACTGCTTGGGAAGAGAAGACACTGTCAAAGTATGAGTCAAGGTGAGCTGTCCCAGTACTTATTCAGCTGTGTTTCGTGTTCACTGTGTGTAACTTTTCTGTACCAGTGTTTGTTTGGACCTTCAATACTGAACTTGGCAGCTAAGGTTTCTCTTGTCCAGACCTTAAATTCTTAATGGTTATAATGTTGTGTTACATTGTAATATAAAGACTATAGTCAAGACTCCCAACACATTATTGCCTTTATTTATCTTGTTTCTGAAAACAACAAAAGTTAATTCTGTTGTTAGTCATAGTACTTTTTTTTCTCTGTTTGCCCATTCGAGTCTTAAAATAATGAATTTGAATAGTGGTCAATACTTTATTGCTAGTCATAAAAGATACAGAGTGAAATACTTGATTTAGAATTAAAGCAGTATCTCCTCCCTAGAGTTATCACCGTTTCAGTGCCAAAGAGAAAGCAGATTAGTGCATGCATGTGTGGTTAACCACGGAGAAAAGTAGCCTGATATCTTTCTCCTGCATTTCAAATTCTTTTTTTATCTTAGTTAGAGCACAGGCTTGTATCAAATAAAAATACATTAAATTTATTGTTGAACGCAAGAGAAAAGTACTGCACTCAAATTTTCTGGGAGGCTAAAAATCTACCAAACCTAAATCTGCAAACACAGTAAATGCAAGCAAGTCACAAAGTTCTTGTGGTTGTTATTCTGAGTTTGGGGGTTTTTTTTGACTGAAGTAATCTTTGTTAGTTCTTTACTCTGATATTTGATATGTTTTGAAACTAGTTCAGGGCACCCCATAAACTGATGAAATATTCTCACTGAAGTCTGCCTGCTCTGTCAGGTCTTGACTTGTATTGAACGTTTAAATTGAATTTACAGTTTTCCTTCTCTACTTGTAGTGAAATTCGTCTTGTAGAGATCATAGAGAATCTGTGTGACAGTAGTAACTTTGAATGTAACAACATGGTAGAAGAACATGAAGAACTTATAGAGAAATGGTGGTTCAAACTGTAAGTATCATTTTCTTGGTTGAGATCTTTGTGGGAATAAATTATCCAAGAGGATGAACTAATAATGTGAAATCTTGTGCCTGAACAATAGCAGTATGGGTAATTCTTCATTGCCTTTCAAGAGTTGCCATTGGGTACGGCTGGTTTCAGGCTAACTTTTAGTATCATGTGCTGGTGTACTGTGGTTTTGGGGTTTTTTTTTCAATTCCAGCAGTATTGTACCAAAACATCTACACTTGTTTCTTACACATTTTCTACTTAGTTACCAGGGGGATGTCAAGGCAAACTAACATTGGAAAATTTTGAAGTTTAGTCCCTTATTTGTTTCCTTTGTCACAAAACTGCAAGGGGCTCTTTGGTTCTTGTGGATTTGTTGTTTGCTTGCTTTTTTTTTTCTTTTTTCCTGAAACTACATTTGGTTCTCTTGGCAATTAAAAGAATAGTTGGTGCTAATCAGTGTAGAAGTTGGATCTCTTGAGGATGGTAGAGTAGCAGCTGAATTTTTTACCTGCATTTTAAGCTAGACTGGGATTTGTGTTATAGCTGAGTTCTCTTGAATACCACTCTTAAATATAATCCATTCTTTTATACAGTGTAATGTTTAGATTTCTTAATGTTTGGGATTCTTAATTCAAAATCACATTTATTCTAAATATTTTTCACTAATTTAGACTGTCAGCATTCCTAATTAGCTAGAATTCAGTAGGATGAACTGCCATTATAATGTTTCATAACTGGATGACGCTTTTTGACATTCCGCTTTCGTCTAAATGACAGTTTTATCCTTTTATGTAACTATACAGGGTTGTATATATTTGATACATCATGAAGGGAATAGAATAGCAGAGCAGAAAATAGATTATTTCAGTTGTAAGGAACCTACAATGATCACTTAGTCCTACTGCCTGACCACTTCAGGGCTGATCAAAAGTAAAAGCATGTTGTCAAGGTCATTGTCCAAACACCTCTAAAACCCTGACAGGCTTGGGGCCTCTCTAGGAAGCCTGTCCCAGTGTTTGATCACCCTCTTGGTAAAGAAACGTTTCCTAATGTCCTGCTTAAACCTCTCCTGGTGCAGCTGTGAACCCTTCCTCTGTGTCCTGTCATTAAATACAACAGAGATCGGCACCTCCTTCTTCCCTTTCCCTCCTCAGGAAGCTGCAGAGGGCAATGAGGCCACCCCCTCCACCTCCTTCTAGACAAGCACAGAGTCCTTAGGTGCTCCTCATATGACATGCTTTCCAGAAAGGTAAACTATGTGACCCAGAGTCTTTAATTTGGCTAAAATTTGTACAACTGGTCTTAAACTAGAAAATTTGATGAAGTAGACTTCCTAGAATAATCAAAACAACTCATAAAATACATTAGGTTTTGGAAAGTTTCTGTATTTAATAGAACTTTGAGTGCATGCAATTGATTGTTTGCCTTCCTTTATTTAACCTGCAGTATCCAAATGTCATTCAGTTTCTGTGGTAGTTTCCAAGGACAATTACTTTGTCCATGAATACCTTAGGTGTTTTCTACAAGTTGTTACATGAAGGGTGGTCGATCACTGGAACAGGTTCCCCACAGCACCAAGCCTGTCAGAGTTCAGGAAGCATCTGGAGGACACTTGCTCACATAGTTGAGTGTAGGAAGTCCTGCGAGGAGCAGGGAGCTGGACTTAATTATTTGGGGCTGTATGCTGGTGCTCAAGTAGCACATAACTAACTTCTTAATTTTAAAAATGTCTTCTAAAATAATACTCAATTAATGCTAAAAAAAAGATAAATTTTACCCCTATCGTCAAGTTGCCAATAATTTGAACAAATGTTAATATCTCTTCCAGGCTATCTTCTTTATACTTGAGAAAAAGATACAGCAATTATCTATAAGAAAAAGATATAAATAAGACTGTCTGAACTATATATAAACCTTCCCTAAAAGTAAAGTGTTTAGAAAAAGGGATGTGTGTATGTATGAAGATGAATTGATTTTATTTGTTGCTCTTATTTCACTTTTTTCTTGAATATAATCTATAAAATTTGAGTAGAGCTTGTTAATAGTATTGTATTTTAAAAGGTACATTTTCAAGTTGGAGGACTTAATCTAGAAATTGATTCCTGAAATTTTTGGAAGAAATAGATTTCTAATCTGTCATGTGCATTAGGCTTCTCTCCTGTGTTGTGCTGGGTCAGTTGTGTGAGTTGGCTTTTAAAGAATCTTTGTTCGTTTTGTTTGCAAACTAATGTCTTTCATATACAGAAAGAAGAAGTATCCAGATTTGTTTAAGTGGTTTTGCATTGAAACGATAGAAGTTTGCTGCCCTGCTGGAACTTATGGACCCGATTGCCTTGGTAATTTTTCTTCTGAAAAATTCAGTAGCAGATATGGGTTTTTTTACCTGTTTGTTTCAGTCTTTGCTGTCATGGACAAATACATGGTGTATGATATTTTGCATGAGACACAGGCTGCTGTGTAGTATGTACGTGCTTTCTGCCTCCTAATTGAGTGGCTACCTTGTGAATATCCTGCCTGAATAAGTGTTCTGGGTGTGTAGTAATGTACAAAGCTGTCAAGGGTACTGTGATATGCAGAAACAATCAATCTGATGCTAATATCCACACCTGACCCATCCTTAAAGGCTCTCTGTAACATCAAGTGTGTTGTTTAGGTGGCCTTGCAGAATCTGTGTACACAAGAATCCTTGACCAGTTTCAAGAGTAAAACAACCCAAATGCTGCTGGGGTTTAAATGAAAAGCTTGCAACTGAGGATCAGTTAAAAAGGCAATGAGAAGTTGGGTACAAGTAGGTGGAAAGTGAAAATAGTTTTTTTTTCAAAAGTGATGAGAGATATTGTGGCCTCTGAAGGTGGTAAAATTTGTAAATCTCTAAAACTTTGCACCTTATTAAGAGATGATTTTTGGCCATTTAATATATTGATAAAAATTAGGTCCCCGTTCCCTATATTGATCTAAATGATGGCCAGTAGATTTTTGCAAATGTGATATGAGCCTTCTCAGAGATCCAAAAAAATAAAGATACCAATTTTATCCAGGAAGCTAGGAAAATAAATAAAATTTTGAGCTATGGTCTTTACCCAAAATCAAATTGATAATTAAACTTTCCTGGAGATTGTTTTGAGTTTCCCTTATACTTGAATATATTATTGAGCACTGCCGTATTGCAAAACTTTTTGTTATTCTCAAGGGTGAAAAACACTCTTGGAAATTATATCCTGCTTCAGTGTGACATTCTCAAAATTAATTTTTATTTTATTTTCTGTGAAGAGGAAGAGATTTCAGGTGCTTGTGTCTGAGAGCAGAAAGTTAGTTATTTCCTTAAACATCTGATTTAAAGGTATTTTTGATCCTTTTTTTCAGCTTGTCATGGTGGATCAGAAAGACCTTGCCACGGAAATGGCCACTGTGACGGTGATGGTACCCGAGGTGGAGATGGCTCATGTAGCTGTAAGAAGGAGTATACAGGACCATTTTGTTTGGACTGTTCTAGTGGTTACTTCAGTTCCTTGAGAAATGAGACACATTCTGTTTGTACAGGTAACAAAGTCTTTAACACATGCTTATATCTTTGTGTTACTTCTTCAGTTTTTGCAAGCAAAATTAGAAACAGATGAAATTAACAAATATAGAAACAAAACATAATTTGGTCACTCAGCTTTGAGCATAAAGGCATCAGTCAGTTTAGTGGAATTCTAAGGTTTTGCTAAGTCATCTTTCCACACTGCCCTTGATTTTTAAATTGGTTTTTCTGTTTAAAGAAGCAGAATTCATAAAAATCTTTGCTTCTCTGCTTCCAAAAGTACTGTTAAAATCTTTAGCTGAAATTACTACATACTGGACTGCTTCAAAAGCTAGGTTTTCCTTGTCTCAGATAAGCTTAAATAGTATAAATGAGCATGGAAACAGTTGATCTGTACTGCAAGCTAATTAGATTCCAGCTGGATATGCATAAGTTTAATTTTGAAACAAAATCAGGTCATAGGAATAAAATTTTGCATTGGTCAGATTTTCAATTTTTCTTAAACCCTTGATGAGATTCTGGAACAACTGTATCCTTGCGGTCTAATAAGATTATTTTTAAATAGTCTATTTTTTTGCGTTTTTTTTAATCTGGTTGTGTAGTAACTCTTCTATATGATTTGTTTTAGATTACAATATATAACATACAGAGGGTGTGTTATATGTGCATGTTATATATATATGTATGTGATATGCACATACAGCTGGATTTCTAGTATATTTCCTTCTAAAGTTCTTCAGAGTTAAATCACTTCACACATTGCTCTCATAGCTGGTTGCAAATGTAAGTAGTGTGAGGATTCATTAGGTAGAGAAGTGCAGAGTTTGATGTTTAGACTCATGTCCCAGTCTCAAGGGGCTGAGCTAAGCTTGCCTTCCTGATCTCCTCTTTCCAAATATTTTAGAAATTGGACCTGCCACCTCAAGTCACTAGACTTTCCTGGCAGTGTTCTCAGTGGTGCAAATAACTGTAATTGCTAGGTTTGGTTTCCAGGGGTATTTTGGGATTTTGCAGTTTTGGTCAGATAGCTGCATGTTTCTAAATTAAATCTTGACTTATGGAGGTGCCATCTTGTGAATGGGAGTTTCAAGCTACTGAAAAATGATGGCTTCCAGTGAATCCTAAATAAAGTTTTTTTTCTGAGAGTTTGTGTGCCTGAACTTGTCTTGGGATCTCTTAACAAAACTCAGGTTGTAGTTTTCTCCTTTCAGCTTGTCATGCTGCCTGTAAGACTTGTAATGGTTCAAGTAACAAGGACTGCCAAGACTGTAAGGAAGGCTGGATTAAAAATGAAGATGGAGCTTGTGTGGGTGAGTAATGCTTGGCAGTATTCAAACAGGTTTTGTAGTAACAATGGCTAGTGAGATTAGATGGCGTCACTTCCAAGTTTTATTGTATTTTATGGGAATTATCTGTCAGTTTAGATTTCTACAGTTTTATTAGTCTCTCTTTTCCTAACTTGTTTCATGTTGCAGGAAAGCAGTATTTTCTCACCACTGATTGCCTGGTGATGATAGTTATCTTTATCATACTGTTCACTGTATGTGTTTTTAATTTAGTGGAATATATAGAGTAGCAATTGGGGTGTTTCTTTTTAGACAACAGTTTCCTTGGTATTTATTTGAATGCTAAACAATGTCCTGCTCTTGACTTAAGCTATTTTATCAATTAGTACAAGATTCATATGAACTTAACTATGTATTTTGTACTAATTGCACATTTGCCTTCACTTAACTTTGTGGTATATGCTCAGCCCTAACAGAGTTCAAACATTTCACTAAAAGCCATGCATGCTAGCTTTTCCTGTTGTTGGACAGAAGTTCTGGGAGACATCAGGCTCAGTGCTTCCATTAATCTCTTACCTGTTTCTATCTTAGCATTTAACTTGGTTTATGAGGAGATAAGTGCAAAACACTTCAGGAAAAATGTGAATGTTAAAAATACTCCCTATGCAGGAATGCACTAGGGCAGAGTAACACATTCTGTTTAAGTAATTGACTTTGACTCTTTAAAGACCTCTAACATAATGCCTGGAAACTGTATCTTAGAAGTTATGTGAATAGTGCTTCCTTTTCAAAGTGCCAGTGAGAACTGGGCTTGAATTACAGCTCTTGCAGTACCTGCTTTTAGGCAACTACTGAGCACTCCCAGGGCATTTTTAAGATGCTTTGGTACTATCTTCTGTACAGCTGGGTTTTTTCCAAATAATTATTGCCACTAATGAACTATAGATCAATTGAGTAATCAGTAGGAGTGATGGGTGCAGCAACAGGATGAGTGACAGCAATGACCCGGAAGAGAGTGACTGAAATAGCCTTTTGTAGTCAACCTCATAGTCCCAAGGGCTAAGTTAGCAAGCCTTTGGCTTGGGAGAATCGCCCCAAGGAATGAGGAACAAAGGATGCTCAAACCTTTCTGCAAAGTTCTGTTTAATCCAACTTCATCCATAGGCAGAGCGTGGGGGAAGGGAGGGACCAGTTTGCTTGCGCGGGAGCAGAAAGAAGGGAGAGCGAGCCACGTGTCCCAGGAGGTTTTATCCCCCCAGGGAACAGGAGGACCCTGGGAAGAGACCACTGGCCAGTGGGACAGAGGGGAGAAGCTACATCCCAGGGGTAGGGGGAGATGGGACCCACCACCATAGATAGTGTGGGGAGAGAATACAGCTATTTAGTGTAACCATCACATCGATTCAGTGCAACCAAAGAACCCAGTGTAAACATCAAGTGTAGTTCACCACAACAGCCTTTCTTTGTTGGAATTTTTAAATGAAATACTGCTGCACCCTTTCCTCAAAATCATAAGGCTTACATGTTTTAACTCTGCAGTAGAATTGCTTTTCAGCTTGTCTGGTCCTAATCATAACCTAGTTTGTTCCAATTTGCTTTGTGTAGAGTACTAAGAGGTGCATGTATGTTCATTAGTATAAGTTTTTTAGTCATATAAAAAGAATTGTAACTTGGTAATGTAGGAATACAGGAGAAAATAGTATTCCAGAACAACAGTGTGTCTGCATGTTTGCTGTGATATTTGCATAAATGCATGACTTGAAAATGGCAAGGTTTGCAGGTATCCTGGAAGTTTATTTAATTTGAGCTCTTGAATTTCTGACATATCTCTTATTGTCATCACAAAGCATATGAGGATCAGTTTTGATTTTCTAATACAGGTTTAACCAAAACAGTGTATGTTACCATGCTAGTTCTATGTTGCATACCTGACCCCAAACTCATTGCAACAACTACTCTCAGTGCAGTCAGTTTATAGCATTGAAGTATTCATCTGGCTGTTTAATCTTGACTATTTTAGGTAACTTGTCACTTTTTATCTTTCAGATTTAGATGAATGTGCTGCTTCTCCCTGCAAAGATCACCAGTATTGTTTGAACACAGATGGATCTTTCTCATGCAAAGGTTTCTTTTCAATCTGCTGTTGTATTTTACAGTCTAGAATCCTAAACTAATGCTAGAGGTAATGCTTAGAAAATGCTTGATAGGTATTTGGTACAGTGTGGTCCCATCCTCACTGGGCACAGAGAGGATGGGGCTTTAGACCTACTGGATGAGCAAAACAAGATATTTCTGGTCATTTCTACTTGACTTTTGTAAGACCCCCCCAACCTCAACTACTGCATCCAGCTCTCTGGGGCCTCCAACATTAGGAAGGTCATGTCTGAGTGGGTCCAGAGGACAGGTGTGAAGATCTTGATCAAGACGGTTATCTCCCCTATGAGGACAGGCTGAGAGAGCTGTGATTTTTCTATTCTGGACAAGAGAAGGCTCCAGAGCTTCCAGACCTAAAGAGGCCTACAACAAAGGTGGAGAAGGATTTTTTTACAAGGGCATATAGTGGACAAGACATGGGGGAATGACTTCAAGCTGAAATAGAGTAGGCTTAGATTAGATATTAGAAAGAAAATCTTTACTCTGAGGGTGTTGAGGCACTGGACCTGAGAAGTTACTAATGCCCTGTCCCTGGATATGTTCAAAGACCGGTTGGATGGAACTCTGAGCTACCTGCTCTAGTGAAAGGCAGCCAGTCTATGGCAGGGGGGTTGGAACTAGATGATCTTTAAGGTCAACTTCCAGCCCAAGCCATTCCTTGTGTGGGTAAGCTGTCTAACTTGAAGGGTACTATTTTAAACCTCAGATATACAGTTTTTAATGCATGAAATATTTTATCTTTAGCATGTGATGCCAGCTGTGTAGGTTGCACAGGAGAAGGTTCTGAAAAATGTAAGACCTGCGCATCTGGATATGTGAAGGAAGATGAGAAGTGTACAGGTTGGTGGATTCAGCAGTACCTGGTAGAATGCTGGTTAGCTCACTCTTGGTTAGCCATGCTGAGGAGCTCATAAGTACATTCACATTTATGTGCTTCAGCTTTCATGCCTGTCAGAATGAACCCAGTTGTTCTGCTATTAGCTGTAAAGACATTCTCAATAACTTCTTTATAATACCGAGCTAATATGTTTGACAAGGCTTAAAGTGAACCACTGGTACAAAGGAGCAAGGTATTTTTTTAGTACGTTCAGGAAACAGTTACATGAGTCTTTTGTCAGTTACTTACCACTTCATCACATCTATGTTTCTATTCATTTTGTAACAGAAAGTCAGGCAGTCTGATAAGCCATCAATGTCCAAGTTCAAATGATATTCATTCTTACTGAATTATAATGTGAAATTAAACTTCCTGTGTGGGAAAGAGCAGAACATATGCATAATCTGAACTAGCTATTAACTGTAATGGTGTAGTATTTACAAGCTCTGTTCCCTTTAGCTATACTTTGATGGCATAAATAGAAAATTACTGTAGGGAAATGTTCAGTAGGTTAAGACAAATTGCCTGAATGTGACAAACATAACTGCTTAATACATTTCTCCATACAGGGACCTGCAAAACACTAAAAAACAACAGTGCTGGGTATTATCTGAATAACTCTGAAACAGTCCATATAATGAAGAATTAGATTATTTTAACAGAAGTTAAATCTGTTGCAGCAGCATTCTGCTCCTCAGTGTTTTCATATTTTAATAGGAGTTTGTTTATATGACTTAGCACAAATAAGGTTTATAACAAAATAACAGCAGTGGATTCTTTCTTTCCCTTTGCTATCTCTAGATATAGATGAATGTAACCTTCCTGAAAAGGTCTGCACAAGAGAGAATCAAGACTGTGTTAATATGTCAGGTAGTTACAAGTGTGTATGTTCAGAAGGGTTTGAAGATAAGGATGGAACCTGTGTTCAAACTGTAAAACCAGGCAAGTAGCTTTTCAGGGACAACTTATAAAATGCTGTATCAATGACTTGGAGTTTTATTTACGTCTAAGGGTCTAGTTACTTGTAAACCCCTCTGTATTATTTCTCATCTTTGTACAGCTGTGGTCTGTATCAACAGCTTATAGTGTAGGCCACACTGACATGTTCTTCTGCTTAAAGATGGTTTATTTTTTAAACATTCTACTCTTGTGTTGCTACATTTTGTGCTTAACTCAAGGTTGTGTTTTTAAGTCATTTAAGGGTTTGGCTTTGTTACATAAAATGAGCTAGCAAATTTGTGCTGTCATAAAAATGAGTTTGTCCTCCCCACTTCTTTGCTTTATCATTAATTGTAGTGACTTAAGGGTTTATCTGATTGCATGAAGTCTTCAACTCATAGACATATCAGAAAATTACAAATTTAAAAATGAATGATGAATTCTTTTTGCTGGATAACAAAGCTGAATTTGTGTATTTTGTGATCATGTAAGTACCAGAGCTGGTGTTACGGTGAAAATGGGGAAGACATCCAACTGTCAGTCATAGGGAAATGTTTAGCTTCACTTGAATTATACCTTCAGTCAAAAAATTGAACTGTTGTTTTTTTCCTAGGATGTGTTGACCTATATGGACAGAACTACATTCATTAAATGTTCCATTACTCCATCTAGGTGTCTTTTACAATTCCAAAGAGAAAGATGATTGGATTATTTTGTAATGAGAGCTGTAGGAAAATAGATGAGACACCTAATTTCATACCTTTGTTTTCTTTATTCTTAGCTTGTTTGAGTGGGATTTTTTTGTCCTCCCATTTCGGTCCCCAAGACTGATTTTTCATCTTGCACTGATAAGTTTTAAGGATAGATGTTGTATTGCTGCTCAAGGCCACTCAGTTCATTCCTCTTACCCTCAGTGCTCTCTGTTATTCATCCTTTAGAATCAGTTACGTATTTCTCTGATACAGATATGCAGTTATCAGTTACTACCTTTGTTAATGTGGTCTGACATTTTGAGACTAAAAATAAAAGGTTGAAAAATTGGCCTTTTATTTTTTTTGCTTAGATAATGCTTTTCCCAATAAAATAAAATTGCTCTGCTTTTTAAAGGTTGTTTTAACATCTAAACTGAGCAGTTTGTACTATAAAGCAATACTGAGTTAAGACTTGCCCTAATTTTTCAAATACCAGAACTGCTACTGACAGATTGTGTGGAAAGGAGGAAATTCATTGTGAATAGCTGAAAACAAAAGCCTAGAATAAAAGTGCCTGTGCTGACTTTTTTTTCCCCCTCAACTAATAGTATAATACCAGTTTATTTGAAAAGTTTTCTTTGCATATAGTAAAAATAAATACAAGCTTAGGTTAGGAGAACAGTGCAAGTAGGTGTTATATACTGCTTAATTGTTTTTCTGGTCTTGATAAATACATTAATTCGAGTTCCTTTTAAAAAAAAATCTTAATTTCAAAAAATCATAGTTATATGTAATTAATTATATATGTATAATTGATAGTAGATTTTTATTCTAATTGTGATATTTAACTTCACAGGAGAGGAAGTAGAGAGTGAAACAACTGAGTCTTCACATACTGAACATGTTGACTTATGATCTGCGTTCAGAACCAAAAGACATTCCTATCTAAAGTTTTAAATTATTGGACTAAGCCTCTGCTAGCTGACATACTGTGGAAGTGATATGAAATATGCAGGTTGTTGTTAAGACTTTTTTTTAAATGGTGACAACCTGCTCTTTAAGCTGCATCTCTTTATTCTTAAATCCCACTTTTTTATATAATTCTTCAAAAACAACACTCTAGATGGGTTAGTATAAAATTTGAATGAACGTAACACTGTACCCAGCAACTGTAAACAACATGCAGGCTTCTCATTCTAGTGCCTACTGAAAGCTGTTGTCTTCTGGAAGAATTTAGTTGCACTTCATAATTCAAGGAAAATTTAGACTGAAGTTTGTTGTTTCTAATCATGAGAAATATTTCTGTAACTCAAATACAGCTTTTGGAAATTGTTAAAGGGAATCTCTCTGGGGGGAGGGAAGCACTGTTCCCTTAAACAAAATAGAATGCCTAATATTGCATTCAATAAAAGTTTATTTTGTTGGAATGTGCCTTAAATTTTTTACGATATTAATACCTTGATGTGTTGTCATGCCTATTTTTCTTTTAAGTCAGTGAAAAAAACTCAAAACCACAAAAGCAACCCAAACAACCCTCAAAAAACCAAAACTTCAGAAACTTGTAAACTGTATTTCAGTTTAGCACTGAATTCAGCAATCAGTTGTATTGGAACATAAAGGAAATAAAAACCCCAACCCAACAACATCCCCTCCCTCACACACACTTTCCTCTAGGGGAAGAGTTATGTCAACTTAACTTTTCAAAGGCAGGTAAGCAGGTCTTTCTGACAGATACTTGCATCAAGTGTGTAAACTAGAAAGTGATGAACAGTACGTTTGGCTGACACATGCCTGCAATGGCTCATAGTTATAGTGTGAGTACTCTCTCAAACTGGTGAATGCAGGACTTTCACTACAGCCTATTGTTGTGTGCTATAGCTTCCTGTCTACTGCAGAGCAAGCTTGCTACAATCGCTTTTTCATCTTGTCTTTTGTATCATTCCAGAGAGAAAGCTTATAAGCATAGCATAGACACAACTTCCTAGGTATTGTCTCTAAGCTTAAAGGCAAGTATAAGAGCTAAAATGGACATATCCTGTAAGGCTGTCACGGCTGTAAATAAAATAAGGAGCATCCATGTACAGTCTCTAGAGGAAGTGAATAAAGTTTAGAATACAGTGGGGTGGTGGATACAAGGAGTATAACAATGGGTTGTAGAATACAGCTAAGAGCACAGTTTAGGCTTGACTATGAAGAAGTTATAAACAGTACCCTGAAGCAAGGGGACATAAAAAGGCTATGAATAGGATTGACCTATTCTGTTGAGCAGTGAAGATCAGACATCTTCTATCAACTTATGCAGACTTTTGTTCAAAGTCACAGTTCAGTTTGTGAACAGTACATGGAGGAGTTGATAGATACTTAGGTGAATATTGTACAAAATCCGATTCTGTTGGATTCTGAAGTTAAAAGCCGTCTAAGCTGAATTTGTGCATGGTAGTTTAAATACTTAGTGGTATTAAGGTATCTGTAACAGTTTTTTAAGTCAATTTTCTTTAGCTGTTATATCTAGGTGTTTCTTAACTTGCCAGTTAGAGTATGAAATTTTCAGTGCTTTCTCAGTTGTAATTGTCCAAGATGGGCCTATTTGCCACAAAATCCTGCAAGTTGGAGGGCAGGTGTTGTATCTAATGGGTACTAAATTAAAGGGAGGAAAAAGTAGACAGTTTGGGAAGCATGTGGAATACAGCTCAAAGATCTTTGGGTTTTTTAGTACAGGTGTAGTCAATTACAGTAGTATTACCCCCTAAGGATCCTGCAAGAATGTAGCTTCTCTATGTTACTCACTCATATTTAATGCCCAGGTGTTGCAGGTTATATGAATGGTCATTAATCATAACAGGAAATGTTGGTTCTGTGTAGAAACTACAATTAACTCATACTCAAGGGAATTGTCTGTCTAGTACAACCTTTTCTATTAATGTTCCATGCCTGAAATAATGCTTCTCTGAGAAGAACTTGCTACTTTAAATTCCTTTCAATTTATTTGAGACTGTAGGGGAACCTGATGAGGTTCTTAACTACATTGTGGAAGCATTAGTTTCCCACCTGCCAAAGCTTTGGACAGAAAGCCCCAGCTGAATTGTCTTAGTTAAGCTCAGCTCTGAGATGGACTGATAAAAACCAAAAATGTCAATTGATGGGATTTCTCCTTGAGTAAGGTGTTAAATGCCCTCGGAGCTCCCATCCCTGTTTGGGTTTTGTCTTACAAATACCCACGGCTTAAAATGGTGGGAAAGACACCTCGGGCGGTGTTGGAATTAAAAAAAGTTTATTAACTTACAAAATAACAAACTCTCTACCGAGAAAAAGCTGTGCCAGAGACTACATCTCACCCTTTCTTTATAAAGTAAAATAGAAAAAGAAGGGTACT
>VXBU01002541.1:32627-43417 GCA_013400315.1 Bombycilla garrulus | reverse complement strand
AAACCACAATCCAAAAATTTCTCTACCTCTATTAACTAATTAACTGAAAAATAAAAAATAACTCTCCAGCCAGCTGCCAAAACACTATCCCACCAAAAAATACAAAAAAAAAAAAATATACTATTTTCTAATAACAAAACTTCGCATTTCTTTTTCTCCCCCTTTACTCTCAAAACTTATCTTAAAAACACAAAACTCAACATCTAACACAAACAATTACACAATTTAGAAATACAAAGATCACAAAATCACTCTAAAACACTAGATCTTTGCACTCTCTCCTATTTTATCAGTGAGACCCTGGCTGAGGCAAGTTCTTAGCTTGCTATCCACAAATGACCAGGTTATTTTATGGGAGAATTTTCTGTGTGGCAGCAGGGAATAAATTTGCAGGACCCATCGCCCTGTTGAACCATGTTGGAAAGATGCCAGGAGACAGCCCGTATTTTTCACATGGTGTTCAAATAACCAGTATTATAGAGGAAAATGTGAAACTTTTTTTGCCTGCACAAAAGAGACAAGTCTGAAATAATGGAAGGAAAAGGCAGACAGACAAAATCATTCAGGAGTTTAGATGATAAAGGATGAGGAGATCTCACCTCACATGGATATGATCTGTCTGGCTTCTCTGCCAGGAAAAAGTATACAATTTTTCTACTGACAGGACTGTTTTCTTGCCCAAAGACTCAATGAATATATGCCACAGGGATTCCTTCATTACTTACTGCAAAGATTGGATGGACTCCCCTGACTCTTTCATGTATAGTGCTGTCACAAAGAACCAACCTCACATCCTTTTTTTCCTCCAGCTTGTTCATAATGAAATACATATACTAAGGGAAGTGTGCAAAAACTGAGAAAAAAAATATGAGACCACTGCATGTATATACTGTTAGAGTCAGATTCCATCACATAAAAAAAGTAAAGCATCATGGCATGAGTGACAAAATGGGCTGGGTAAGCATGCAGTATATTTAGGTAGTAGTACAGTACCTTGTAGTACAGTGTAAATACAACTGGATTGCTACAAAGATGCTTCAAGATACTGCAGGGTGGCACCAGTAAGGTGGAAGTGTATGGATATGACCGTTGGACACAGGCATCAGGGATTATGCATAGAATACTACAATTTCCTTCATTTAATGGGTAATCTCTTTAAAACTGGTTAGTTTGTTTTGTCTCTAATACTTCTATTGAAGACAATTTCAGAACAGCCTTTCTTTGAGAGTTCAGCTTTCTTCACATTTCTAGTCCCTTTTGGCCTGCAACTAGTCTACTTTCACATCTTCTTGTAGCACCTTTGTCTTTTAATTTAGATATGATTGCATTTCTTTCTTAATGTTGAAATACTGTAAGCCCTCCTTCCTGTACAGGGATCACACAGAAACATGAAAATAATTGAAGCATACAGGAAAGTTTCCGCCAGTAAACTCATAACAACCCAGTCATACAGCCTTTCACAGTATTTTAATCCCATTTCTGGTTTTAAAAACAGTGTAGCAGATTAGGCTGTGCATTGGTTGCTGTACAAACTTAGAAAAAATCATTTTAATGTTCTTGCGTTCAACCCTCCTATAAATTTTATGTCCCTCTTTGCTCAAAATAAAGTGCTGTCTGGGAACATGCACTGTGAGTTCACAGAGTGGTCTGTACTTTTATTGGGGGAGCAGTAAAATTGCTATGTGCTCTCTGAGAATGGACTGCTGTCATTGTCAGTAATCAAGATAAGTAATAGTTATCAGCCAGAGCCAGTCCTGACAGATCCAGACAGCTTCATATATGCATGCATTTCTTTTCTTCATTATAAGTCTTCCGACAGGGGCTGTGTCTTCCATTTGGATGTTCTGTTCAGATTCTGTTTAGGCTGACCATTTTTGATCTCTTCTCCCTCTCTTTTTTTCAGCTATCTAAATAAGAAAAGGAAAATAAAAAATTTCTATCACAGGAAATGTTGATTTCCTCTTTTCCAATATGCCTTTCCAGTATGTCACATTCTATTAACTCCTGACTATATTCCTTCCAAGAGACGCTTAAAGTAGGTTAAGGAGAGAAAAGAGGCCTCAATTTAAAAAAGCGAATTATGTTGATAGCTTTGAAGAGTGACTGATATGAGCCTCAAGGCTATCTTGCATTGAGAGGCTTCTCAGTGAAAGGCTGATTCATCATCTTTTTATTCACTCATCAGGAGCTGTTAGTTCACCAAAGTGCAGTTCTCTTTCACTCATTTATAGGACTTGTAGGTGTGAGAGGAAGCAAATTAGTCCCTGGTGTTACTTCAACGATTTTGCACATCTTATACGAAAGGGAAGTGAAACCCAACATCTACTTTTTTTTTTTTTCCTTTAAAGGGGGACTAAAATGAAACAGAAGAGATCTTACACCTTTTGGAATAATTTCATATATACTTAAAATACAACACTTCATTTCAAATCCTAATTTTGTTTACCTCTGTGACTGGCATTTTTCAAATAATTGGAAAAACAAAAATAAATATTGCTCTGTATATGAATTTCAACACAGAGGTAGTAATTTTTCCTTGGTTGTTTAATTTTTTTATTTTATTTGACAGACATTTAATGTCTTTTGAGAAGTCATGGTAGTCAGTGAAATTCCCAGTGACTTTCAGAAAAGGGAATATCGCACTTTTTTTTTCAAAATAGATAGAAATTAGATCCTGAGGAACTTCCAATCAGTCATCCTTATCTCTCTTTTTGGTAAGAAAATAGAAATGTCTCAAATGTAATTTTCTTGCATCTTGCAGAGTTAGGTCAAACTTCTAATGAGCTAAGAAACAAAGCTTAGGAAAAAAAAAAACAAACAAAACAAAACAAAAAAAAACAATGATGGAAAGAGACAAAAGAAATCAAAACCAATCCCATAAGAAATTGAGAATTCAGGTCTCATTTTGAGGCTAACAAAGAATCGCCAGCCAGACCATTCAGTGAAGTATTATCTGGTTTTTGTTAGTTTTAAACATGCAAACCCAGTAATCTTGAGTTTTTCAGACTGAACTTATACCTGAGGGCAGAAAAGGAATTGGTCATACAGAGACAAGATATGGTAATTTGTTTCTCTGAGCCTCTTCCTCAATCATTATGCAGTGTGAGAATCTTAACTGATAACAATTATGTTGTACGCATGCTAAGCTGCTTTGTTTGCCCCAGAATCCTTCTCTGGGACGAAGTTGTGAGCTTCTGCTCAGTGTCCCCACAGCTGGGGCAAGGCTCACAACCTTTGGGCTACATGGGCTGCAATCCTACTGGCTTTAACACAAGGGAATCAAAGAAACAGTGTTAAATTGGTCTCAGTTTAGGTTGATGAGAAATTCTGCCTTATTGAAAAAGGTGGAAATTTATTTCCATATCATGACAATGTAGAAAATGGATAAGCTTCCCTGGCAGGATAAATTCTGGTGTTCCAAATGCACAGTGCATAAATATTTTATACACAGAAGTCAACATCCAGGCGAAACAAACAGATAATCATAGACTATATCACACACTTATATTTTGCATGATTTCTGCCTTAAATAAGATTTTTATGTTTCATATTGTAACACATAACACAAAATCTGTATTCTGCTACTAAATTAGCAAATTAACTGAACAGGGTTTTTTTAAATATTTCATCATTCTCCATTTGTATGCATTATGTTTCTTTGATTAGGACTGAAATTTGGAACAGAACTTTTGCAAACAAAAATCTCTCATGTTGCCATTTGGATGAGAAATTACCTAATTTCTCTCATCTTGAATAGAGTGGTGCATTGTGCTATGGTTTATAAGTAATCCAGTTGCTGATCTCATTTTAAATCAGATTTCCTGTGAGAAAGAAGTCTTCCTTTCACACTTATTTGATGGTTCTTATTAATAATGTAATTCCATTTTTGAGTTCTGCGTTTTCCTTAGACTACCATTTTGTAGGGGATTATCTCATTATTTTTCATTATATTTCTGTTTTATCCTTAGTATTACAATTCAAGCTATAACTAAAAGAAATCTTTGTTTTGAATTTGTAATGCAAGAATTCAAGAAGAAAAGAAAATTCAGAATCCTCACATCAATGTATGTTATTTTTTCTACAATAATTCTAATCACCAGTAGAATGCGTAAGAGGGATTATTTAAAAAATCTTCTAATTCCTTCACCTAGTGTTTATATGTTTCATCTTTAGTATCTGTGTATATTATCTCTGCATATACTCACGTCTCTGATAGGTCACATTCTCAGACCTGAACACTATTGGTCTATGTTCCATATTCTTTCAAATATTCCTCCTTTTTTTCTTCATTCTAAGGCTGTATCGCAGCCAGAAGGCTTTAAAATGACCAATAACCAAAAAAATCTTCCAGTGCAAACAAAGGAAGGCCGAGCACTCTGTTGGTTAAATGATTCTTCAGATTTACTTCACCTTGATTTCAGTGCCATAGCAAGTCATTAATTTTCATATAATATAGGATACTATAATGATGCAATCCAAATTACAGATAAAAAAAAAGTTAAATAATGTGTTTGTAACCTTTGGGGGCTTAATGGATCTATCCTTGTTCTGACTGCCATTTAGTGTCTTCCAGGACTACTCATCTCACTTACATGTTTCTAATTAAGGTCTTTATGAAGACTTTGCATGTTAGAGTTGCAGAATATTCAAATATAACATTATTTTAAAAAGGGAAACTAAGATGAACCATAATTTCCAGACTATTTGTGATGTAATTTTTGTCTTAAATTTTTTGTCTTTTCAAAATCCATCCAATCTTTTCTCACATGATGATAAAACACTACCTGAAAATACAACTTTAGAATAAATTGTGATGTATAAGCCAAGAAAGATATTCTAAAAATATGATTCAATAACTATGGCTGGGGTAAAAGTCAATTCTTCTACTCCCAATTTGGCAAGTAAGTTGCTTGTAGTGGGTGGTTTCTCAAATCTTTGTTTCAGTAAATTCAGTTGTTTCAGTTCATACTGCCAAATGACCTACTATTAGCTAATATTTTTTCTTGCTTCTATTATTTAAGATTATACCTTACTCCCATCTGTCATAGCTCACTTCCTCTCCGAACTGATGAAATGAATGGAAGAAGCAATTTTTTTTTGTTAAAAATTGGAGTCCTGCTTATAATGGGACAGTCAGGATATGAAAAAATGTCAGTGGCATCTGCATAAAGTGTCCAGTATTATCTACAATTTTCATCTTCTGAATCATTGAAGTGTCTATCATTTATTGGTGTTGGTTGCTGACAGCCAAAGGAACAGGTTGTACATTGCGAAAGCAGCTAAATAAAACAGCTTATTTCTGCAGCTCTGAGAGCTGAAGCAACCACTGAAAGCTACCTGCTTCTGACACCAAAAATGTTACACAGGAGTCTACACACTAGCTGTTTTCCCCATCAACCACACAGAACTGAGCTCTTGAGAGCTACAGTTCTCTGTGTTTTCAGGTCTGGTTGTAATGCTCTGCCTTGTGCCTGACAATACTGCAGTGGTATATTTACAACAGAGGAATTTCAGGTGATTTCTTTAATTTCTTTAACAGTGAGTTCTTTGGCCAGGTTTTCTCTTTGAAATTCTTCAGTGTGGTCTTTTCTGTCCCTTGCCTGTAGCTGTAAGGACTTAAAGAATGCAGTTGTCTGCCTCAGAACACAGTCAAGGCCACAGAAGGAAATTGCTGTAAGATAAGCCACCACAATGGAACTTGAGATAAGCACAGATGGCTAGGCCTAAGTTCAGTTAGCATCCAGACAAAAAATTCCCACCATGGCACACTGTGAGAAAGAAAGAAACTGCTTGCACACATGCCATCACAAGTTATTGCAATGGCATATGTGTGGTATGGCTGGTGGATACCTGGAATTTGGACTGTATAAGAGTGATACCCCAGAAGAATGACTTGAGGCCTCCCCAAAACTGGGAAGACCAGTGGTCTGGAAGACCAGGGTAAAGAGGGAATCATAGGGATGCCGCAGAACACACATGGTGATGGTGTCTTTCTACTTCTTTCTCTCTCTCTCTTTCTTCCTCCCTCACCCCCACCCTGCCATTCCTTTCTATCTGTCTCCCTCATGTTTACAATTAAATAAAATCTCTACTACTGACTTTTCCAGATGGTCTGTTTTGCACCTTAATTCAAGCAGAGGCAACTCTTATATTAACAGTAACATATTTTCTGAATTTTTGTGAAGGTGCATTCTGAGGCAGGGGGAGATTTTAACTATTTTTGAAAGCCCCTGTAGATTTCAGGACTACAAAACCATCTTGCATTTTTTATCTGTTTTTTTCATTTTATATTGGAGTTGTCTTATTTTTTTAATCAGTTCTGTCAGATACAGTGCGGGAAGTACAATTGTAGATGAATGCAAAAGTGATAACAAAAAACATCATATTTTTCTTTACAATCTCCATCAGAATTGCCAGACTGAATATCCTCATACTTGAATACCCTGCAGCAAAAGTGACAGACTTTACTGGTAGAGAAGTCTCTCCAAAATATTTCTGTGGAGTAATCAATGAAGATTTCTGAAAGACAATTAGCTATTAGAAATATTAATTATATTCTTAAGAAAACTGCTGTATGAAGACTTTGTTTTCCCCAAAATCTACCTATTACATTTTAAATTCTTAATATTTACAAGTTTGTCCTCAACTCTGCCAAGATAGATTTATTCATCCCTGCATTGTCCTCTTGATTGCATGGAGTTACTTGCCTAGTAATGACAATTATACCTTATCTAAACACAAATAATTAAAGTAGTGACAGGTATTCAAAGTGTATAAGGTAAGGTTCTGGAGTCATATATTCAATATAATTGGCTTACATTCCCTAAGCTAAACCAGCATACAGTGATGAGGCATAAGGTGCTCCAGTGAAAAAATCAGAAACCCTGAATTTAGATTACTACTCTGAAGGAATCTTTTGTTCTTTGGCTAAAAAGGGAGACATGGCTTCTAACTACACTCTAAAACTAGATAGTCATTTAATGCCGTTGCCAGAGTTGTATTCACTTTCAAGTGAAATGTATAATTAAATGCATTCTTCAGAAGAAATAATTTTTTCATAGCTTTTATTTTTCCTCAGAAATATATTTCTTGAAAAATAGATTTGTCATTATTTAATCCTAACCTGAAACTCAGCCTCACACAGCCACCCACTCATTTCCCCCACCCAGTGGGATGGTGAGAGAATCAGAAGAGTGAAAATGAGAAAACTCATGGGTTGAGGAAAAAAAACAGTTTAACAGGTCACACAAGCAAAACAAAACAAGGACTGAATTCACTACTTTATATGGCTGGGCAGGTGTTCAGCCATCCTCAGTAGAAGAGGGCCCCACCACACATAACGATGGTTTGGGAAGACATATCCCACCACTCCAAACTTTCCTCCACTTCCTTCTTCTCACCACAATTTTATACACAGAGCATGAAGCTGTATGATCTGGAATATCCCTGTGGTTATTTGGGGTCTGTTGTCCTGGCTGTGTCCCCTCCCAGCCTACTCACGGTGGGATACGAAGCAGAAAAGGACTTGGTTGTATGCAAGCCTTGCTCAGCAAATATTCCTGCGTTATCAATACTCTTTCCCGCACAGATCCAAAACACAGCCCTATACTAGCCACCATGGATAAAATTAATTCTGCGCCTACCAAAATCAGCACAAGGATAAAAAGTAACTGTGTTCTATTTTAAGCTGTCTGTCCTTGCCACTGAAATGATAAAATTAATTTATTATACTCAGATTTAGTAACTGTAGACATCCAAATTCATTTGAGTAAAGTATTTCAGTATAATATTAGCCTATTCTGACTATCTGAAAAAAATAAGCACTAGAATCTCATATCTGGTTGTATCTAGTGTATTATATGACCATTTAAATATGATTTTTTTTAAAAAATTCACAGAATATATATTATTTTTTTCTCATTAATGTGGCCCCACACAAATATTTTAAGACAAATATACGAAAACTATCCGTTATAATTACCAGAAACTCTAACTGTTCTTTTACAATTTTCATTACCTTTTTACCAGGTTCATAGAAGCACAAAAAACTGGTAAAATAACTCAGAGGTTTTGTCAGCTTGTTGCTGAATAATTGTCCCACTTATTTTATCTAACAAAATGCATTTGGAAACTGAAATGCAAAATTCTGGAAATGTGGAGGACACAGCATCTATCCTTTTTACACATTGATTTTCATTTTTATTAGCCAGTAAAGATATTAACTGTATTTTTAAGGCTACTGTCATACAGGATAAAAAATGTTGAAGTATTTTGGGACTTGGAGGCCAGTCTAGAGCTTGATTCCAGAAGTATTTAGAATATTTGTCCATATAAAGCATGGGCAGAGGGATCGACTTATGGACTGACTTCAGTTCTTAAAATTGAACAAATGGCTGATACACAAAAGTGCCAGAACAAAGGAACTCTTCAACTCATTGAAGTTGAAAAGTGGTATGTTTATTGCAGCGCTGGGCACACGTGCGGTAATCCTCCCAAAAGCATGTGCAAATTCCCAAAGCATTAGCTTGCCTTTATATCCATAAAAGCCTTACATATTCATAAAAGTCCCAAAAACGCCTATACATATTCATTTCCTGGCCCCGCCTCTCCCCATTTTGTATTAAAATGAGATGAATGTCCATTACGGCTGCGTAGTGCCTCTTCTTAATTGGGTCGGTGGTCTCTAGAGATGAGTCAGTGGTCCTCTGAAGATGAAGTCAGTCGTCCTCCTCTTTACCTTGTCCCGTTGCCAGGGCTCCTTGACCCTCCAAGTCATGGTCCAGGCTCCCTCTCATGGTTCCCATTATCTCAGAGGCCAGAGGCATTTTCTGTTCTTGGTTCTTCAAAATACTATGTATACTCCCTATTGCTTCTAAAAAACATAACCGGATCAAATGCATGATATATTGTCTTCACTCTAGCTACTAGAATTCTACTCATCTGCTAATAATTAAACCTCTAGCTTCTTCTTCTAGTTTTTTTGTTAAGTCCCTTAATTGAAATATATTGCTTTTATCTTGCGAACTTCATTTCTGACTTATAAATCCTCTAATCCTTGATTCATGGCTGAAATGACATCCGCACATCAATTCCTCTCCAGGCTACTTTGCTAGGGCAGCAAGTAAAAGTACTGTGAGTAGGTAGGGTTTACAGCTCAGATGTATAAACAAACTAACAACTTGTGTGCAAGAGATGGTAAGGAGGAACAAGCTACTGGGCTAAGTGTCAACATGCCCAGCACTGCTGCTGAGCACCTGCTGGTAAGGAAGCTTTCAGTTGTAATGGGAAGGGGACAAATCCCATTGCTCCTGAACACATTTGTTGCTGCTGGTTGATCATATCATGTTTTTGGTCCTGGCATTTTCTAAAACATCAGGTCAAATTATCTTCCTCCTGAGCTCTTGACTTTACAATTACCCCTGTTTCTGCAATCTTACCTCTGTCTACAGTTTTGCTGTCCTTACCTTTCACAGGTCTTCAAAATTTTTCACAGCTCATCCTTACAACTTAGCAACATTAGAGGCTTGAGAAAAGGCTATGTGTATGTATCAGAACTGGACTGTGGATGAAACTTGTTGGAGAAGGGAAGTGAGAGATTAAAACCATCACCTTTAATGTTCATTAGGCAAGTATTGCTAAGTTATCATTTCTTGTAGAGGTACAGTACAGCCTAATTCCAGAGCTGCCATAATTTAAACTTGTTGTCTCTTTCTGAAAGGACAGGCAAATTTTATAAGGAAGGTTCATAAACTGGATTAATTTAGACACATTTTTGTTCAGTTTCAAAAATTCTACAAAAATTCTGGCTTCCCAAACTGAATCTTGTAGTCTTCACCAGATAACGACCACAAGTTCTTAAATGCCTCCCAAGCGTATTCTTAATCATTTTAGCTCAGCTGTACCTGCATAAAACTCTGTGAAACCGAGAATGACTTTTTGGTCCAGGCCTGATGAGTACTACAGAAAAAGAATATTCCTTCTGACTTCCACTTTTGCTATTGGTTACAGCCATCCTGTCTCAGAAGTCAATACAGCAAATATCACAGACAAGTGAAGGAAAAACTGAGCTTCTGTCATGAAAGATTATCCTGTGATGTAGTGCAACAATATGAAGAAGAATATAAAATCCACAGGTCATAGAGAAGTATTTGTCCCCTTTCTCTCATCCACATCATAATTTACACACTGAGTGGCAGGGAGGGATAAATATGCATCTATTTTTCTTTCATTTCCTCAATAGACCTGCAAGAAGCAAACTCTGCTTATGGTTTGATCCACCTTCCCGTGCTGTAATCACTGACTTATAGTGAAATGCCAGTCACACAGTGTGTTGTCTCTCTTCCCAGATTTCTTTCTCAGCAGTATCTCCTTCTGAAAAGTTCTTTGTCTTAGGAATACTTTTGCTTATGTCAATTGAACAATTTAAAATATAACGAAAGCATATATGATGTTGCCAACTTTGCATGAAAATATTCTAGAAAAAAACTGGTGTTTATTTCCTGTTAAGATGCATTGTTATTACAAGCCTCTCAGCTATAGGTTTTGTAATTTATTAATCTTAAATGGATTTTGATTTATGTTGAGCTAAGAAAAAAATTTAAGCTGTGCTCAGGGAATTATTGGTGTGAACATTCTAAAAGTATATGATTGCATTCAGTTAAAAAGTGGAAAGTAAGTAAGGGCATGCCATCTCATGAAACTGGGTTCAGTAACAATTTTCATCAGGAAGCCATCAAATTATATAAGATTGTTTTATAATGCAATGTAGGAAAATGTCACTATTTTAAATA
>VXBU01002541.1:4220-28229 GCA_013400315.1 Bombycilla garrulus | reverse complement strand
AAAAAAAAAAGAAAGAAAGAAAATAAAACAACCAAATAATTAAGGTTAATTTTAGAAGAAAGTTTCCAGCCTGGCTTTGGGCTACTGACTTGGAGGAGTGACCTCTAAATAAAAATAATTTTTTCAGGTGCTTCAGTTTCCAGAGGAGGAAATAGAGCTGGGGAAGGAGCTGGAGCACAAGTCCTGTGAGAAACAGCTGAGGGAGCTGGGCATGTTTAGCCTGCAAAAAAGGAGTACTGGGGGTCCCATATTGTTCTCCACAGTGAATTGTAAGGAGGCTGTTAGCAAGGTGGGGGGTCAGCCCCTTTTCCCAAGAAAGAAGCTACAGGATAAGAGGAAATGGCCTCAAGTTGCACCAGGGAAGGTTTAAATTAGGTATTAAGAAAAAAAGTAATGGAATGGACTATAAATCAGCAGAACCGGATGCCCAGAAAGTGATGGAGACACCATCCGTGGAAGCATTCAAAAAAATATTTGAGTATGGCAGTTGAGGTGGTGAACATAGTTGTACTGCTGGGTTGTGCTTGATGATTTTAAAGGCTTTTCTAGTCTTAATGATTCCATAATTCTATGAATTTATGAATGTTAGTTTTTATTCAATGTGATAGAAAGACTTCTTATTGTTAACATTTCTTGGTGTAGGAGTAGGAGCCTACCTAATATACATGACTTGTAGAATTCTGTCTTTGACTCAAACATCCAGCAGCTTTCTAAACTCATAAAAAAAGTTTCCTGCATCGTCAAAGGAACATCAGCAGTAGTTAAGGCACCAGTTGGGGAGAGACGAATAACATAAGCCTTTAGCTGTGTGTCACTAGTTCAAATTCAGCTGTTGTTAATATCAGCTAAAAGTAGTTAGGATGACTATATGATATGTTACTGACTTCTATATCAGAAAAGTGATCCATAAATACAGTGTTTTTTGTTAAAGTTCTTTTCTGAGTCATTAAATGAGCCATACCTACAGATATGGTGAGTCAGAGTTGACCCGTGGGCAGACATTGTGAGGAAACATGTTTCAGCTGCTTATGCAGATGGAAGGAAATTCTGCTCCCCAGAGATCTTAAGAGCACTTTTCATAAGAAGTAAATTGATGAAAATTATATATTGTTTGTCTTCCATACACATACACACACAACAATTAATTTAGTGGATTTTGCTTGTTTGTTTCTCCTGAAGTGGATAACTTTCAGATATCAGAATTAATAGATTTTGATGCAGTTGTGGTGTTTTGTCCTTGTTGATTTTGCTGGTTTTTTTATTTCTATGTGTTCTTCTTTTATCTCTTGTGTATTTTGTCATGGATAGAACAATAGGTGAAACAATCAGCTGAGTTCAAGCAAAAATGTTGCATGTTGAAAGAATGTTAATAAATACTGTGGGGGTTATTTGTTTGGAGAGTTTTTTATGTATTTATGTATTTATGTATTTTTAAACTTCTGTGTAACAGGATCTGAAGCCATATTTTATCCTCAAAATTTTGCTGAACAACAGTTAGATTATTTGGCAAAAAATACTCTAGCAGAACAAATAAGTATGAAGCAAGAATCTTATTTCTGTGATTCCCTTGAAAATATCTAACTTCTTCCTTATTTGATTTACATTATTCTTCATGTATCATAAAAATGTAGAAAAATTGCTGCCTCATTTATACAGCCTTGAAAACATGGTGGAGATAAGAAGACAGAGGTGTAAAAGCAACTAACGGAATAAGTTACCTATGCTACATTTTTGCAGAATTTTACATATATTTTCAGTAGCAAAGTGATGAAGTGCAGTCTAGACCAATGACAGAGAGGTGGGCTAAAAACTGGCTGAATTTCCTGTCTCAGGCAGTTGTGATCAGCAGCACAAAATCCCTAGTACCCTAGTGATCAGTACCTGAGGGCAATACTGTTAACCTTTTCTTTAATGATCTGGATGACAGCATAAAGTGCACCTTCAAGGATTTTGCAGATACAGAACTGGGAGTAGCTTATGCACCCAAAAGTCATATTACCATCCAGACCCTGGAGAAATGGGCTGGCAGGAACCTCATACAGTTCAGTGAGGAGATGTGAAAAGTCCTGCACCTGGAAGGAAAAAGCTGACACCATCAGGAGCAGGAGGCTACCCAGCTGGATAGCACCTTGGCAGAAACATGACCTGAGGGTCCTAATGGACAACAGGTTGACCATGAGCCAGCAACATACCCTTGTGGTTCCCTCTGAAGATCAGAAAACCCTGATTTACTCTGTGGCTGACTGAGAACTGGCACAGATTGCCCAGAGAAGCTGTGAAATCTTCCTTCTTGGAGATGTTAAAAATGTGAATGGACATAATCCTGGGAAGTCTGCTCTAGGCATCTACCTGCTTTGAGCAGTGATTCAGACTAATTGCTCTTCAGAGGTCCTGCCAGTTTAATTTGTTCTGTGATACTGATTTTATACCCTAATGTGTGTTGATATAAATATAGGTGAAATATGGTTTAGTGCTGTATGTTCGCCAATCCCATACTTTCTGTGTTTGCTCTGATATTTCTGTATAACTGAAATATCCAGCATCTTCAGGTTAGTTGTTAAACATCTCCTGTGTCAAAGAGATCTGTCTGGAGATATCCCTGTCAATTTAGATCTCTTCCTCCCTGAGTTATGTACTACAAAATAATATGGGTTCAGCTTCTACAGACCAAACAAATAGATGGAAAGAACAAAAAGTCCTGGAAAAGAAACAAATGAACAAGAAACACTGCTAGCAGAAGAAAAGCAATTATGTGAATGAAAATTTAATCTGTACCTATAACAGGAAAAGTTACAGTAACTCATTTTTAATTTATTATTGTCAAACTGTTCTCAGTGTTTAGACTTGTGTCTTTTAACAGTTATTGCAACTGCTCTGTAGAGAGAGTATTCATGTCTTCTCCCTTTTTCTCCTCTCTTTTTCTGATTTGCTAAAAGAACTCAATATACTTGTGTCTGTATATCTAACTACTTACCTGTCTACCTACTTATATTTTCATTGACAGAATGAGAATTGGTGGGAGAGTAATTTTTCTGAACCCCTGGGGAAAAAATACAGAATTATGTCTTTTGCATGGTCTATTTTCTCTGCTGAGTACATGCTTTATCTTTGAACTTTGTGATATGTGATTATACATGATTATTACATGTCTTTATGCTTCAAAATGCTTTGAAGAAGTGCAAAGTAAATGGGCAAGCCTACGTGCAAGGCAAAAGTGAGAGGGGTGGGTAAGACGGGTATCTCATAGAAGGAATACTGAGTTTTCCAGGTGATCTCAAAAGATTCTGTATGACTTGTCTTGCTGATGGTTGATAATTAGTGTAGATATCACACATAGGAACAATCAGCTATATTTAACCTATGACATTAATGTAATGACTAAATACATCATGACGTAATTTAGGAAAAGTGGTTATCCACGCAATGATTGCCAGAGCTAAGCATGACACATTCCAGCACTAACTTTGGCTTTTTAATGTTATGATGTTAGGGTTTGTTCATTTGTTTCTTTTAGTTAGTTGCAATTCTAGATGCATTTTTTTCCATGAATCTTAAAATCAGACTTCTCGTAAATTCTAAAGGTATTTGGAAAGTAAATGTATTCACTTGCACACTAGTTAACCCTCACAGAGTGCTTATCTCTGTATTGCTGATCTTTTAGTTCTTTTCAGTTCACTGGTTCTTCTTTCTTCTCCAAAAAGCAGTAATTGTCTACTTGTACTTGAATATATACTATTTGACAAAAGTACTGGGAGACAGAGTAGGTACCTAAACTTCTACAACTAAAAAAAAAGGTGAGATAATCATTAGAATGATTAGCAAAACTAATTATATGACACACAAGAAAAATGCAAAGAGAAAGGGAAAGGGGAAGGAAATAAAAAGGAAAAGGAAAGAAAATAAAAAACACTGTCACAACTGATGGATATTTTAATTACAAATTTATTTTTTGAATTTTAGTTGGAGTTTATGAAGTCTGTCAGGCACAAGCTGTATTTTCACAGAGAGGGAGAAATGGCTTTGTATCTCTTGTCTGCAATGATGAATACACAATTTGTATCCTCTGGGATCATGTAGAGTATAATTGTGGGCATCTCGTCTCCTTACAAAAATACAGAAACATGTATTAAATAGAGTGGAATGCGGAATCTTTAATATCAGCCTAAATATTCATAATTGTCATAATTCTTTATGATTTGATATATTATACCATGGAGAAGGTCTAATCTCTCTTGACAGAACCATTCTACAGAGTTTCAGCTCAACATACAGTGCAGCTTTGTGCTTAAAGCATTCACAAGAGAGGTAGCAGACGCAATTTTAAATCCCATGTCTGTAGGATTTATGAGCAGAAATTGGAAATATCACCTCTTGGGAGTACCCTGAGATGTATAAGACCATTGACTATTCAGAAGTAGAATTCCTCTCACATTCCTTATATTGAAACAAATCCACTTTAGAAAATATTTTAATAGTCACAGATACAAGGACTAGGATAGAGAGAGGGGGAGAGAGATTAAACTCCGGCCTGGTGGTCAAACCATGAGATGACGCCCCTATATCAGGCCTTGCTGGTATGCATTATAAGATTTTAATTGAATATAGAATTATAAGAATTAATTACCAATAGCAATAATAAAAGCAGTAATTTATTTTAAAAATAAATTTACAGCAGTGTTATTAATATCGCCTTTCAAATTTGCTTCTCTGAATAGGTCAGAAGAAATGAATGGTGTAGAGTACTTTCTGCAAAAAAGAGGCAATCTGATCTAATCCATATTACAAAATATGTAATTTATATTAGAATAAGAATGTACGAGACATTCAAACTACTGTGTTGGTTTTTGTGGGTTTTTTTAAGTTGGTGATTGCTTATGTTGATGAAGATTCCAGAAAAAAAATTGAAGTAACTTCTAATCCATCTCAGGAAAAGAAAATAAGTAAATAAAACAAATAAATAAATAATCCATGTCAGTGTTTATGTGTGAATTTGAATCGAGAGGTGAATTACCATTCACAAAATTTTTGTTTAGGAGGTGAATAAATATTGCATTACTTTGCACAATTTTTTTTCCATAGTAAGTATTTTATGGGGTTTTTTGTGTTTATTGAAATATAAGAAGAAACCAGTACTCCAGAATCTCCTTTGATTAACTATTTGGGATATAAATAATATGTATTTCCACATACCTTACTCTAGATTCAACCTTTAACAAAAAATATTGCTGGGGAANATTTTCTTTGGATAGTTCTTAGACTATTTTTTCTTATTAGACTTATTTCTTAGACTATTTTTTTCACTATATCTCAAAAAAAAATAAGTCTAAAATAATCTGATCTTCATTCAGAAAATCTTGCGTGTTAGTTAAAGAATATCATAATATATTACTCCTGTAGATACTGTCTGCATATGTTATTCAGATAAATGCAAATACAATTACTTTCTCTTCTGAAGTTATGCTTTAAGAAAATCTTCATTTATTGTGGGCAATGTAATTTTGTAAAGAACCTTAATCTATCAGGACTGCTGAACACAGAATACAATGGGCTGTATTGATTTCAGGTAGCTACAGCTTTCATTTGAAGTACTGGAATTTGAAATAAAATTACATTGGTTTACAATGATAAAATTCCATTTTGACAGACAGTTCACAAAATAAATGTCTGCTGAAAAGTATAGAAACAGCAAATCTTATGCAAATCAAATCACTGGTCAAAATTTAAAGACAGTAAAAATCTGGCAGAAATATCCTTGATGGGATATATATATCTCCGAAGTTTTCTTGTCAGTTGGATAGTTTCAAAATTTTTTTACTTATGAAATACCAGGCTCCATGTTAATTGCATGAACCTATTTAGAAGCATAAATTACTCTTTTGCATTTATTTAATGTAATTTGTATGGATTTAGTAGTATTTTAATTTATTTCCTCTGTAATTTTTAACAGGACTTCTTGCCCTAGCAATAAATAAATACACAGTGTCTTTTCTTTGTTGCTGTTGGTTTTTTATGATCCCCAATATTGAATGAAAGAGATTAATAACCCCAGCTGCTTTTAGGTAACGTGCGTCTGCTTGAACTTCATCTGCTTCATAGATCTTCTCAGTTAACTTGTAAGATAATCTTGTGTAAACGAAACTTCCTAGTGCATACAATACCACATAAAAGCAGTGCAAACATACAGCATAATGCTTTTATCTAAAAGTTAGTTATGGGACCAAATCAATATTCTATTTGAGGGTAAACAAATAGTAACAAATAGTAAAAAATTACTACACATACAGAAGCAATGCCTTTTTTACTGACCCTTTATTGCCTCTAGCATTAAACACCAGATTTTACTTAAATAGATCTTAATGCTTTCAGATTTAACACTTAGAATTTCTCAAAATCTGACAGGTTGAGTAATATGACATAAATTATCAGAAACACTGTTCTTCAAGACATCATCCATTATGATTATTACCATCTCACCTAATGAGGTCCTGCATCTAACTAGAATCTCCAGATAATTTCATGATTACAAAGATTAAAATTAATGGATCTTAGGCTAAAATGCATTTTAATATAGTGAAATGTAATACCAGAACTCTAAATGCAATGTGTAATAACAGAAGCATGACGTTTCCTCTATTGGAGCAAAAGAGACAGAAGGTATAAAATAAAGTATATCATATATAAAATAGGAAAATTTGTTAATTAGCTTCATCACTCCAGGTATGACAAAGTTAAGCATTCTTAATTCACACTGCTTTTTAATTTTTTCAAAAGAAATTTTCTGTTTTATCAACTTCATAGAAAATTTGTTACTGTTTTGCAAGAGAAGTTTCAATATTACACCTACAAGGATGTTTTCAGATTATTAGAGCTATTACTTAGAAATTCAGAGCTGAAATAACAGAAAGCCAGGAACCATTAATGACAGAAATTTAGATGATTATGGTTCAAAACATCTTACAATAGAAAAATTGCAAAAATCCATTTTCTTGAAGCTCTTATTTATATACAGTTAAATCACTGGAATTTAAATTGTCACATTAAAACATAGTTGATTTACATGAGACTAGGAAATTTCTTGAGTGAAATATCCTATTGCCTTTCCTTGCACTGCATTGGGCATTGATTCCTCAACTGCTTGACTGAAATGAAACGCAGATTTATATCTCCAAAGTTCATAAAGACAAGATAACCTTTGGTGGGACTCATTTAGGCCATTCATATGGTTCTTTGAGGCAAATACAATGGAATTAAAAATACATCAAGCTGAAAAGATTAGATTGGCTACATCTGAGCAGAACTAGAAAATGGAAAATGATGAAAATATGAGAAAATTCATGTAGTGAGAAAATTCATAAAATTACTCCCTTTGTTGAAAACAAAAGGAAAATTGAATCACAAATTCAAAAAGGAACAACAAATCAGTAAATGTAAAATAAGTAGTTGATTTTTACTGTTCTGGATTCTTTTCCTTAGCAGTTGTTTTGCTGTTGTTCTTGAAGTCCAGAACATGGTAATTTCGTTAAACAGTTTTATTAGACATGGTCATTTCATTAGATGGAATTAAATATAAAAATTGAATACTAACAACATGGTTAAGAGAGAACGTAAAAACAGTATGCTACCTAGATGAACAAAGCCAATTTTATACAATATCTGTTAATATGCTGCATTGAAAAGAATGCAAATTCCATTTTCATTGTAAAATCTACAATATATGAATTATAAAGTATACAAGATGTGTTATAAGATCTAAGTCTTGCCACTGAAGAGGAATGGCCCAGCTATGTACAGAAAAAAAATATAACACAGCTGATCAGTGTAAAAGCCAAGACAAAAGGGCATTCAGATTTTTTTTCTGTGGTTTAAACTGCATAATTATCATTCATGAACAAGCAAGGGTATGACTTTTACTACCACAGGATTTTGATCTGGGTGGGAGATTGAGTGAAATGTCAAGCTGATAAGTACAATTCCAAATTATATTTGTTGGAACCCAGGGGGTTCCTGTGGCATCTCGGAATGATCCAGGCCCTGGTCAGGAGGCTTTTCAGCCTTGCCAGAGGTGTCAGAGAACCTGGATTGATACTGAGAATGCCTGTGGCTTTGATTTTAATCCATGAGACAAATTACCAATTTATAAGAAGAATTGCAAGTCACCAGAGTCTAAAGAGTAGAACAGTAGTAATTATAGATGAAAAGGAAAAGATTTGGACCCATGTCCGGGGGGGTTTGAGATTCTGGACAGGGGGTCTGGGAGTCAAGATGGAGAATTCTTACACGTGGCATGTTATCTCTTCTTCTTCTTCCTAACCTCCATCTTCTTGGTGATGTTGGCACTTTTGGATTGGTTTGTCAGAGAGCTGGACAATGTAATGTAAGGGTCACGGATTGGAAATTAATGGTAAACATTGGATATGTAGTTGATAGTATAAAAGAATAGAGCTGACCCGGGGAGGACACAGTGTGCCTCGATCTCCCTTGCAGGACACAGTGTGTCTCAGAAAGTTTTGCTGTGTCGACCTTGGCAGGGCAGAGAAATCTACTTTTGATAAGGAACTAATAAACTGCCTTGAGAACACAAACTAAGGACTCCAGAGTGCTTCTTTGTCTCAGACAGCTGATGAGAAAAGGACCTTTTCTACACTGTGGGAGAACCCAGGACAGGGAAGTCTCCAGCAATATTCTGACTGTGTTCTGCCTAAATTTGCCCTTCTTTCATAAAGTCCTAAATGGTATACCTCAAAAAATAATTAAAGGAAAAAAAAGAAACAGAACTCTAATTGGTCTGCTTAGGGGGTGTTACACTGAGACTTAGCTGAATGAAGATTTTCAAAGCTGTTGTTTCAGTCAACAGTGATAGCATCCAGCTCAGGTAACTGGACGGTTTGGCCAAAATACCCAAATTCTTCTTAAAACCTTTATCATAATCAATTATGATCAAAACAGAGAACTATTAAGAAGAAATTTAAACTTAAGTGATTCAAATTACACAACCAAAGTTCTGTACATTCCTTAGAAAAAGATACAACCAAAATTTTTACTAAAGAATAAAAGAGGCATTCTTTTTAAATAAATAAACTGCCATTTTCTTATGCAAGAAACAGGATTTTTTTAACTTTTCTTTTAACAACTCAAGAAAATATAGGACTTGGGGCTTTTATATATATATTTTTGGAAAGTTATTCAAAGCAGATATACAAAATCATGACCTGCATAGTATATTGTTTAATATGAGTTTTTCTATAAATATTNCTTAATGCAAATAAATAAAACTGCTATGAATTCAACCCAATTTTGTACAGTCTGCTGTTGCATCACAAATTCTGAAATGCAAGAAAAATTAACATATCTATTAATCAATCTTTAGGGTTGTGAAAAAAATTTACTTTGCAGAACTTAAATTTCTTTATTTTTTTTTTAACAATTAGATCATTAAATCAAACATGAATTTAGTTGTTATCTTGTAAATAAACTTAAACCATTGTACTTGCAGTTTCAATACTTTGGAAATAATGGCATACAATTCTTTGAATTTATGTATCACAGTTTACAGTGATTAATCTTCTAAACATTCATTTTGACAGTTTTGGATTTTCTTGAGTATACATTTTGTTGTACTATCGAAATTTAAATCCAGAAAAACAGTCATTTTTAAACCAAGTTCCTTAGAAAGGAACACTTATGCCATCATGATATGACATAAAATAACATCTCCTCAGCAAGCATCTGTTTATGCTGGTTGTTAGAAGGTTTTCATTTATAAGGAACACACTTCTGGATAAATGTAATGAGACCAATGAGCTAACACCTCTGCAATAAGATGTTGGCTTTATGAGTTTGTGGACGTGGCTATAGGATGTTGTTACCTCAAATCAGAGAAGCTAAGCTTGATGACCTGGAATTACCAAGTTCCACTAGAGTGAAAAAAATTAGTATGACTAAATGATGGCAGAGAAATTTCTAGAAATACTAGATGAAGATTTAATCCCATTCCCATTAATATTCCATTTATAAAATTATTGCAAATTCCAGCAAAATTTTCCCCTCTATTACTCTATGTGAAGCATGAAAACAAAATGTAAAAGTTTCATTTATTCAAGCTTTCATATCAGAAAAGAAACACAAAAAACTGCACTAAAGCAGCTCCAGAACAGGGTTTTGTTGTACTTTTTTTCCCTCTCTATTTTAGCCTTTCAAGTCCTGTTGTCAGTTTTCTTGTTATGCATTATTCAGCTAAAAATGAATGTGTCAGGAATTAAATAGCTTTTAAGCAGTGTGAAGATGCAGAACGGGACATGTGGGTAGAACACCCTGCAGTTTAGATAGAAATAAATAGCTGGGTGCTGCTCTGTTAGGATCCAAAACAGGTGATCGGGAGATACTAAACTACTCTTTGTGATGATTGCCATTTGCTTTGCATTTCTTCTGAAGAATGTGTGACACTAAAGAGAAATAGAAGAATCCAACTTAATGTCCAGAAAACCACTTAATGAATCTATGATTAACTTTACTTTCTGTCTGAGTAGACAGCACAGAGTAAAATTTTTCTCTCACTCATTCACAACAATCAAAAACAATATGATCCAGCATCTCAGGTCTTATACTCAATTTTTAGAACAGATAGGAAAGGGAGTTAATTCTTCCCTGCCTTCAGCACAGAATAATCTCTCTGGTTCATAACACCAACCTCTGACAGGGAACCAGGCAGAGCTCTCTGATGCAACCACCTTCCACCATCTGCTCCTGCATCCATACATATGTTGTATACACACCCTTGCTGTGACCTGCTTCCTCTTCTGCTGCAGCACTCCCAACCCCTGCCTCTACCCCAGCTGTTTCCAAAATGCTGTCAGCGCTATCCTCTGTTTCCTAGCTGGCAAGATATGGCTCATGGAAATCTGGGTTTGACTGTAGAGTAACCAGGTAGTACATGGAGTCTCAACAAGCATCTGGTTAAAACAGCAGCTGTCAGTGCACATCATAACCTTTCCCTTTCAGCAGGAACTGTTGTCAACACACAACACACAACACAACACACAAAAAAAATCAGTATTTTAAAAGTCCTCCTCCTATTCACTGTCAAATACAGCTGAAACCGTTAATTCTTCAAAAGTTACTGAAAAGTACTGACAGACAAAACAGTCATGTGAAGCATATTTTTTAGGAAACCAAGCTAAAAATAAGATTACTGATTATTCTCACATTTCCTATAATTTTTTTAGAAGGGCAGTTTTCTCTTTTTTCAACTCTTTATTGACACTGTATTTGAAGGGGGCTTTGTTTATTTCAGCACTGTGGTAATTCAGCTTTCAGTATTCCATTTTTTCTGCAGTTATCGATTTAACTTTCTTCTGCATATTTTTTTTAGATTCTCTTCTTTACTATGCCATGTGTATATATTTTTAACATCCTTCACTTCTTGCTTCAACTGCTCTTTATATCACCTTACTTAATCATTTTGGCCTTTTGCAACCTTTATGCTGTTTAAATTTAAACAGGAATGGATTTCAATTGCAGTCTGTTCAAGTATTTCTTAAATATTCACCACTGCTCCTCAGTACACTTGCCATGCATTATAGAATTTCTATCAAAATCACCCAACACACTTTACATTCTTTTAATTCAGCTTTACCAGAGTGAAAAAATATAAATAAATTCTAAAAACCCTTGTGTATTTTTAAAAAATGCTTACATTCCCATGATCTTAAAATTCATTAATGCTCTATTTTCAAATCTTTGTGTTCTGTGACTTGAATTTGCTATACGTCATGATGTTCATTTTCAGCTAAAATCCAATTCATTCAGGTCAAAGTGTCAAATCACCTGAATTTTGTCCTTTCTGCAGTGCTATGGATTCTAGATAATACAAAACCTAGCCCTTTTTCACAGCAAAATCTCATCCAATATTCACTATAAAAAAATTTTCATAAATATTCCTAAATATCCAAAACAATTTATCGGTATTTATATCAGTGTACTTGCTGTGCAAATTCAGACACTTTAAATTTGTAAAGGTGTGATTAAACAATTGTTGATTGTGAAATTGATGTGGAAGTACGAAACAAAATTGTGAAGGTGAAAAGTCAAATATTACTTTTCTGTAGAAATACATTGTGCTTTGTAAGCATGATTTTTTTTCTGCTTAGTTACTGAATGCCTCTCTCATTCCCTGTGTACTGGGATACTTTCTTTTCACCAGCAAGACAATGAGTTACAGTAGTCTATAAGGTATTTTTCACATGTAATGCAATTTCTCTTTTGTATGAATCCGTTTATCTTCTTTCCATAGCTTTAACATAAATATTTTGAAGATTCATAATTCCTCAAGAATAAGAGGAATTGTAGATAACCCTGCATGAAACCCAGAGCCAGACCTGAACTTCTGTATGAAAGAAAAAGGCTTTGAAACATGTACAGAAAGTGTCTAAAAGGGATTAACACATGATTATGGAACAACTCTACACTGTTAAATTTCAAACTGAACAAGATACAGTGCACTCTATTTTCATTCCATCAGAAAATAGCTTTCCCATACCCACAAAGTTCTATCCAATACACTTGATTTTTGTGCACATTTAATTATTACTCTTACTGAGTGAAATTATACCACTGGTGAGTGTTGCCTCAAGGATCAAGAAGGTTAAATCCAAGTCCTGGCAGTTTCTGATGCTAGCTTCACTTGCACAGAATGCACTGGCTTTGGATATTTATGAAGTCCCAGACTAATTTTTGCAGACTGCACGGAGTTAAATCACTGTGAAGGAGCAGTGTCCAAGGGCCCCAGGTATTTTAAGTTTGCCTGATTTAGGTTCATAGCTACCCTGAAGACCCCATGGGCTTCTTCTACAAAAAGAACATTATTTAGAATTAATTTCACAATGCAAAGTAATTGCTACAACTTTCTATTTCTTCTCTTTCCAGAATTTTACATGCAGTAACCTGGACATGAAAAAAAAAATAAAGTCTAATTAATCCAGCTTGATAAAACATCAGTTTCAGCACAAATCTGGCCCAAACTAATATACTGACTCTGTAACCATAAAATAACATAACTAATTCAGCAAAGGTCTGGTGGATATAATTTATCTCTCTCCTGAAGGGGTTGAAAATATCATCAGTTTGTCACAAATATCTATGTAGTAATGTTTCAACTTGTTTCAGTGAACACTTTTGGAAAACAAGGAAACAAACAGATACAGTGTAGGTATGAAGAAAAAAAAAAATAAAACCCACAACACTTAATGTATATTTCAGTACTCCAGGAAAAAAAAAAAAACCAAAACAAAAACACGAACAAAAAATACCAAACCAAAACAAACAAACAAAAAACCAAACAACCAAAAAAAAAAAGTCACAGATTTTTTATTTCATGCATTAAAGACAATACAAATTATGAAAAAAACTCACTGTTGAAAATTACAGTCTTTGTATTTCTTCAAACTTTATGTACTACCTTGCTGAAAGAAAGAACAGCAGTCCTTTCTCCTTATGCATGAAAATAGTCAAAGAAACAGCTGAAAAGTTTGAGTCCTTATTTTTATAGGTACATAGAATTGTAGAATTATCTAAGTTGGAAAATAATTTTAAGATTGTTGAGTCCAACTTCAAACCTAACATGATGACTTGGTCTAACCTCAGCTGTCAAGTAAGCTCCACACACAGCTGCTAACTCTGGGAAATGCTTTCCAGTGTTTCACCAATCTCATCATAAAAATTTTTCTTCCTTATATCTATGCTGAATCTACTGTTGAGCTTTTAAAAATTCTTTTGCCATCTTTCTTGTAAGGCCCTCTTAAATACTGAGAGACTGCTGTATGATCTTCACAAAATCCTTTATTCTCCATGCTAAACATCCCTCTCTCCATCTCTGCTCATAAGACAGGCGTTCCATCCTGCTGGTCATCTTGTGGCTCACCTCTGGACTCTCTCCAACTTGTCCTTGTCATTCTCGCACCAAGGACCCCAAAGCTGGATGCATTATGCCAAACTCTTTGTACCTTTAATAACCCAAATATTATATTTATGTCAGTATTCAACCATCTACCTGGCCTTCATCTTATTTCCTGAAGTTACTTACTGCTCCTACCATTGTGAAAATCAAGTGTGTCTTCCTGGACTTAGTATTCATTTTCTCAGATTTGATACAGGAAAGGTAATATTTGATACTGGATCATTAATGAAAGACAGGTCATAAAAAACAGTCATTTGTTAGAGGAGGCCAATATACTGCACAATCTGCTGCAAAGTGATGCTCTTCCATTCTTCTGCTCCCCTCTTCTCCTGACAGTCCTTGCAATTGGCTCGCTTTCACTTTTGCTTAGCCATACCACAAGAAAGTGCAATATGTTACCGGACAGTTTACAAGATCATTTTTTGGACACATAAGCAGCATCACTTGAATGCATTCTCATCTGTTTTGCCTGGAGGGGTATTTTTTTCTCCAGTCCCAAGTAGTTTATCAGCATACAGGTGGGAATATTTTCATGTTGACATATGGGTTTCCAGGAATGAGGCCTCCAGCCAGTAGATAGTTGCTTCACTAACATGTCTGGATAGATGTGGTTTACCCTTAAAATAATTCTTCTTAGAATAATCAGATATTCAGACATATTCTTCTTGAAGCATTCTTAGATACCAGTAATACCTTCAGGGTATCATACCTTTAGCACTGGAAATGCTTCAGGCAGAGCTTGCAGAATTCATCAAAACAGAGCTGGTGCATCAGGAGGAGATTAAAAATAAGGGTAAAATACACATACAAAAATGTACCAATAATTGCAATAGCAGAAGAGAACACTGAAATGATAAATTTGAAAATGGAAACTCTATGTATTGTTTCCTTTTTTTGTGTATGCATAGTGTGTGTATATTCTAGAAATCTCTTTCTGAGATTTGCAGGATAGATGTGGACTTGGAGCAGACATTACTTTTATTCTTTGTTTTTCTGTTATATGATGCCTTATATCCCCTTCCTATTTTGTCCCTCACCATTTTTCACAGACCTGAATCAAAAGAATGTGCATAATATTTCATGAAATTTCATCACATATTTCATCTTTGTGCTTGCCACAGTTGATGTTGGGCCTATATTTTCTGAAGAACAGAAATCTGAGAAATTCAGTTTATCTTTCTTAAGGAAAATAATAGTCCATATGATTATTTTGAAGCTGACAGTATGTTTAACCTCTACTGTCACAGTCGGGATAAAGTCTCTCTGTGACAGAGTATATCTGCATTTTCTCTGCAGCAACAGGGAATGTCCACAAAGTTCATATCATCATTTTTTTGTAAATAGCTCAAATTCGTACAAAGCTTAGCCATGACCCAGGCTGGCAAGCAACTACCCTGCATCTGAGTACATGAATTCTCAGTTCTTGCAGTAATAGCTGTGCATTTAGGGTAGAAGTCATGAGGCATCTTTAATAACCTTATACCACAACCTCTGAAGAAAGAAACTCTGAAAAATTAAAATCTGGCAGATTTCATAAGCAAAAACCAACCCAAGTTAATGTGGTATTACCTGTTGAAAATGCCTGTGGTTAACACTTATAAATCAGACCCGACAAAGAACAAAAGGAAAATAAGTGCAAATCATCAAAGCTACAGGGATTAAAGGCTTCTAGTTTAAGAATTCAACTTTTGAGTTGCTTATAATGTTCTGACAAACTTTGCACTGGTTGATAATTGACAAATTATTCAAAATCTAATTTCTTCATGCTCATTTTATTTCTCAAAGAATTTCCTATATGGTAAACTACAGATCTCAAAATGGCAGTTCAAACATATGTCATCTGTGATCAGTGCTTAAACTAAACTATTAGACATTTCAGAAGGCTGTGAGGCTATAACCATTATAGCCATAAGAAACATTACAAATTTCTGAATTTTTTTCTACCTGGCAGATGGCAGTAAATTCTGGAACTTTCAACAGAACTCTGTCAATCCTTGTTTTTTATAGCTCCACCATCCTTATTATGTGTAGACTGCCAGGTGGCCATAAACTGTAAGTTTTCAAAAAAAGAAAAAGAAAGTTTTTGGGTTTGTTTTTTTGGGATTTTTTTATTAACTTTTAAGACCTGTTGGTCGAAAACTTATTAAGAGGAAAGCCTACAGGCAAGCTGAAATAAATTGTGAATCATCTCCCAAGATAACTATGTTTTTCCACAGACTCCTACAAACCTTATTGCACTATAAAATAAAAAGACTTGCACAGTGGGAGAAAATATTCTCTTTAAAGGTCTGATTACACTACACAGCACCAAGGAGTAAATGAAAGACATCTTGTGTGAATGGCTTTGAAAATTTATCATTTTATTGATGATGACTACTAAAATTCTAAAACTGTGTATATCTAAGTAATTTCTTTTTGTGGCAAGGCAGGTGGGCTACCATATATAGTAAAAACTCAGCAGACAATAAGTTATTGATGTTCTGCCTCTGATTTGAATTGCTGCACTTGTAGTTATCCCCTAGGAAAGGATAAAATTGCATTCCAACCTATCATATTGAAAAACAGAAATTATTCTGCATTTCACAGAGTCTTCAAGTACTAACACAACATTTACTTTTGGAAACAGCTTGAGACAGAGTCACTACAACTCAGAGCTATATATGTTTCTCTAGGTGATAAAAAAGGTAGGGCCATTGCCTAGGTTTTACTGCCACTCTGGCCTTACAAGTCACAAAACTATTTATGTCATCAGATACTAGTTTACTGGCATTCACTTCTGTCTTTCTGGCACAGCACTATGTCAGCAAAAACATTAAGTGAAAGTGAAGCAGAGCTGGATTTTTTGCTCGGCAGTGTACAGCAGAAAGGATGCAGTGGAGATAAAAACACCAGGTCAATAGATCTTGAAATGATACCTGCTTCCAGAACTGAAGTATTTTTATGCTTCTTACAGCAGCTGGTCAGAATTAGAGAGGGGAGAGGGGAGTCAGGTGAAAGAGGCAAAAATATCCTTACAGCCTCCTAATATGCTTTGATTCAGGTCACAAAACACTTTGAAGTAGGCTCATTCAGGATAAAAAATATTAAACCCAAAAAAACTAGCCAGATATATATTTAATATCTACAGCTGCTAACCAGTTCTCAGTAATCTAGCTGAAAAAAACCCACAGTGTGCACATTGTGTTGCCCCAATTGCCATTTAGTCTTGTTGCATTGTATTATTTCAATAATAAAACCATTATTAAAACTCAAATGAGAAAACAATATTCTCTACCTGAGGAGTTCCTAATGCTTTAAAGCTTTCCAACTGAACTCACTTCAATCATTTGACAACATCCTAGAATACACATTTAAATTTTTCTTTATATGTGAGGCACTGGCAGCATTTTCGACAATGTTACTGCAGAAATGAACACATAAATGACATTGTGAAATTTAAAACATTTTAGAAGACAGCTCTTTGAATGAAATGGCAAATTTAGCAGGTTTGAAGGATATCAACTTCAAATTAACTTGGGCCACTGATAGAAAATTAATTCAAAGTATGAGACTTTTACAGGCTTTTGCACATGATGATTGATTAGTAACTGCTTCTCATGTACTTCATATGGTACCAACTCCAACTTGTCTTGTGGCAGTAAAGTTTTTAGAAGCAAGACAGTTTCCAGGTACTCAGAATCTTCCAGCGTAAAATGGAGGAATAATCTGTAGATGAAAAAAAAAGAGAGGAATAATATCATTCTGGTCTGTCCACCATGCTGTCATGTTATCACAATTTTTTCTCCTGTGCTACATTATACACAAGCACAGGTATTTTAAATTTTAGCCAGTGAATTGTGAACATATATATAAACATAAACAAATATCTTCTCTCCATGTACAGCAACTATTCTTGAATCATATTCTTTTGTGTTTTTTGAAATGGTATGATAAATAGAAGAATAAACTCTTGATAATATAGCTAATATAAAAGCTGATGAAAATTCTACTTAAGAAATGTTTATATTGATTTCTCTATATAGGTTCCTGAAAATGGTACTGTTATTTTTTTTAAGGAAGGTCCCATCCCTGAAATTTCTAGGGAAAACTGTATTAGAGTGAGAGTATCCATCATATAGTTTAATTAAATTGATGAGTTTATTTAATCAACTGATTTGCCATCTAAGAAAATATTACTACAATGCCATTAACCATTACATTTAGTTAATTATTTGGTTACTATATAACATGGCTCATCACATGCTTTACCGATATTGCATAATACGCACAATAATGCTAGACTACAGCCTTGGGGCACTGCATTAAGTACCAATATTTCAATGTTCCTTAGGCAAAGAAAAACATGAGATAATATAGCACTTCTGTATCCCAGCTTCAACTTGGAAGCTCGAGGATAATTAATTAAGGGACTTGGAGGAACATATGGGGAACAAACAAGTAGCCACTTAGTAAATAACAAAACCCAGGTGATATACTTTAGGTTAGGATTTGCCTCCACTCTTCCCAGAGTAAAATTAAATAACCTTAGAGGAATAATACCGGAAGGCATTGCAAAACCATTTTTCTTCAAATCCAAGTAATTTTAGACAAATGTACAAAATTATTTGTCAGACCTTCAGATATTTTTTTCCTGCAAATACATGTTACATGAGGTACACAATAAAGGTAAAGCACTTCCAATACCTCAAATTTCTCCTAGGTTTCAAAAGTATTTACTTTAAACAGGGAGGGAAGGAGGGAGGGAGGAACTCGGAAGGAACTNAAGGAAGGAAGGAAGGAAGGAAGGAAGGAAGGAAGGAAGGAAGGAAGATGTAATGAGCAAAATACTTGATATTTTTTCTCATAGCATCTATCTGGAAAACATGTCCAGAGCTGCATAAACACATCATGTGATGAGTAAGTAACTGGCTTACAGGGCACGAACGGCTGTAGTGAGTGGAGTGGAGTGGAGTGAAGTAAGACTGTTGACCTGTTGCTAATGGGGCTCCACAGGGCTCCTGTCTCAGCCCTGTGC
Source organism: Bombycilla garrulus (assembly GCA_013400315.1). Lineage (NCBI taxonomy): Eukaryota > Metazoa > Chordata > Aves > Passeriformes > Bombycillidae > Bombycilla > Bombycilla garrulus. The sequence goes on along the minus strand of VXBU01002541.1, from coordinate 9,264 downwards.
TCTTCAGCATCTTCATTTATGAACTGAATGCAGGACTCAAAGGTACGCTAATTAAGTTTGCTGATGATACTAATCTGGGAGGAACTGCAACTCCCTCAAGGGCAGAGAAGCTTTGTAAGAGAGACGTTGGTGAATTAGAGAGCTGGACAATCACCAGCAATATGGGGTTTAACAAGAGCAAGTGCCAGCTTCTGCACCCGGGATGGGGCAACTCCAGATGTGCAAACAGACTGGGGAATAAGATGCTGCAAAGCAGTACCACAAAAAGGAAACTGGGAGCACATTGAATACAAACCAGCAGCCAGAAGGGGCAACCGAGTCCTGGGGGGCATCAGGCCCAGCATTCCCAGCTGGGCAAGGGAAGGGATTGTCCTGCTCTGCTCCACTGTGAGGTGGCCTCACCTTGTGTGCTGGGGAAGTTTTTGGTGACACAATATAAAAAGTGGCCAAAGGAGAGACATGAGGATGAGGAAGGATCTGGAGGGGAAGCTGTATGAAAAACTGCTGAGGTCACTTGCTCTGTTCAAGCTAGAAAAGAGGAGACTAAGGGGAGCCCTCATTGCAATCTGCAACTTCCCTGTGAGGGGAAGAGAAGGTGCAGACACTGCTCTCTGCTTTGTGGTGACCAGTGACAGAACTTGAGGACTGGCCTGAAACTGAGTCAGGGGAGGTTTTGGCTGGATAGTAGGAAAATGTTTTTCACCCGGGGGGTGTTTGGGCACTGGAACAGGCTCCTTAGAGAAGTGTTCACAGTACCAGAGGCAGAGATCAAGAATGCTTGAACAATGTTCTCAGGCCCATGGCGTGTCTATTGGAGGTAGTCCTTTGCAGGACAGGAATTGTACTCAGTGGTCCTTTTGGGTCCCTTCCAACACAGGATATTCTATGATTGATTAAAACCACCATTAAATCCATTAAACCTACAGCTGGCTAAATAATTATTAGTCTCAGCAAACACTCTATGCAGGTCTCATGGAACAGGGATCTCTTTGTGTAACTTTCAGTAAAAGATGTTGAAGTGAAGGAAACACAGATTGAGTACCAACAAGTGGGTAATGTAATTTTTGTTTGAAAGCTTTAACTGTGATTTTTCTGACTGGTGCATAGATCTGAAAGATCAGAAAATATATATCAGAATAAATTAATGTATGTTAATCCCAGTCCTCCAGCCATAGACACTAATAAAAGTTTAAAGCTTTTCCAGATGTTAGATGCATTCAGAGCAGCTGTTGCAATGTCCTACAGTGTTTATACAAGCAGCTTTAGACCACCACAAGAAAAATCACTGACCATCAGCTTCTTATCACTAATGTATGGTTCTAGAAAGGTCCTTATTTAGTAGGTTTGCAACAATTTAAAGAAAATACACCTTGTCATTCATGACGTGTTCGTACTGATTTCACCATTTCCAGAGCAACACAATGAGCTGACTATTCATGACTATAAAGCGCTCAAGGTAATAGAGCTTAGTTCAAAAGAACTATGCTTCAGTATATTCCAAATATGTTATACTCCTGCTGATGATTGCTTTTGCTATTGATCCATTTCTCAGTTTACCAAATATCTACTTTTTCTTTCATGTGTACAATATTCATAAATAAATCCCAAATATAATACAAAAAATTAAAACACCTAGAACATGCTAACAGTGATATGTCTTGGAATGGATCTACAGTCACAGGTTCAGACCTACAAAAGAGGAAACAAGAAGGAGAATCACAGAAAAATGAAAATGAATACTAGATTTTTCACTCAGTGGATTAATTAAAACTCCCAAAAGTTCTGAATTAATAAAGATGTATTTGATATTTAGGATAAATTTCTTAACATTTTCCTCTATTTTTTATTTTTTTTTTCCTTCTTAGTGTAAAGAAATGCCCAAAATAAATAAAATAAAATAAAATAAATAAAATAAAATAAAATAAAATAAAATAAAATAAAATAAAATAAAATAAAATAAAATAAAATAAATTATTTTAAACTAAACTTCCTATTTTTCTTAAATACTATTAGCTCAGAAAATAATATAAATTCTCAGATAAAGTGGAAAGCAATGTAAAATATAACATGAATAGGCAAAGCAATAATAGAAAGGTGCATGAGTGTGGGTCCAGTCCTGGTTTCTGTGACAGATAACTGCAAATTAGTAGTCTAGAAATGTAGCAGTTATTTTAAAAATTCTGCAATATGTAAAGTGCAATTGATTCTGAATGTTCTGGATGGTGATCTATTAAAGTGTCAGAAATATAAAAGCCCTGTTGCATAGTGTCTTGGTTTTGAAAAACAGGTGCCTGCCAAGCAAGGCAGGAGCTTCTCTTGGAATAGAAAATGTAAACCCCTTCCCTCTAAATTATTAAAAGGGGCTTTTAGGTAAAGATATGTGGATAGGAATAACAGTTCTTTAATATGTATAAATAAAATAAAGTAAAACAAAAACTGACAGACTATAACTTCACAGGAAAATTAGAAAATGCAGTATTAAATTTAAAAAAACCACAAAACCTGACAGTTAGGACTGACACCCTGTCAGTCAGGGTGTTGGTAGCAGTCCAGTTTGAATGGTATCTTTAGTATTCTTGGAGTGACAGATGGTTTTGTTGAAACAGAGATCTTGTAGAAGAGTGGAGTTTTCCTTTAATGGTTTAGTGGGGATGTTGAAGGGTTTGGTCCTTTTTCTGGGAAGTTAATGGGAGAGGAGGCTGCTCCTCTGGGAATTCAGTAGAAGGCAGATGCCTGTTCTGTCTAAATGCTCAGATTATATTTAGGTGGGAATGCTTGGCTCCTCCACCTGGGCGGAGCATCTCACAATGGGCTGATGTCATTCTCTGAGTCATGTGGTGGGTCCTTAATGGCCCATTAAACAGAAATGGCTCCTGGAGGACTCATGGGGCAAGGCATTGATGGCCTATTAGCAGGAGGTTGTCTGGGGGAGCAGGCAAGGAAAACACTGCCCCTCCTGGTTTCAGTAGTTCATGAAGATGGAGATAGAATACAGACCTTCTGGCATATTTTTACATTGTAACCTAGGACACATAGACAACCACTTTTATGTAACTTCTTTGTCACGCTTCTTTTTACAGTTCATTTATTGGGTAACCAAAGAGTCTGGAGAATAAGTCCTTCATAACAGCTTGATCTACACTGCTTGCCATATAAAACAATCAAACTCTGGTTTAATTTATATACATTTAACCCAACAGATAAAATTGGAAATTTCAGAGAAAATATTCTAGAAGATACCCATAACTTGCCTTTATGAAGATTTACTTAAAAGAGAATATTGTGGCTTGAGGGGTGCAGGTAATTCAAAGTTCTAATCTTGCTCCTGTGTGAGTATATATATATTTATATATTTGCAATATGTGCTCTGGAGTGTTAGTAGCACCTTCATAAAATGTAATTCAGATGCCTGGAAAAAAGGTTTTTGAGATTGGATTATTGGCACAAACAGGTACTCTTTGAATAAAGCGAGGCTGTCTTAAAATGAACACATTTATGTAATATCTTTGTATTCTCCATTATATAAATTGTCTCCCTGACAATTTTTATGACAATTACTGGCCTCAGAAAGCTATATCATCTCTTTCCATGTAAGGAAAAGACCCTTCTATTTACTAGGCTATGTCTGTTGTCAAGTGGGAATGGTGAAATCAATTTATTTGGCATCTTATCTGCATAATGCTGTATCAGCTGTGTACAAAGTATGAACGAATCCTAATGTTGAACCTCAGGGTATTTGTTTGTCTGAATTCTCATTTTGCTGGCCAACAGGAAATCATTACAACTACTCTCTGGAGATGCCATTTCCTTAGAGAGGGAAAGTGGCTTTTCTTTGCAAACCTCATCTCACAATGCTAATTTCTGATTTGACCATCTTTTTTTCTCAATCTTTGTGCTATCATTTGTTTTATTTCTAAAAGTAGACATACAACCCAATAAAGTTATGAAAATACTTGTAGCTCTTCAATACAGATTTTAGATTTAGATTGAGAGACTAAATATTTTTTCTTTCTAAGTGGCTTGACATCATAAGAACACACAACCATTGCACCATTGCATGCAACGTATTACAGTATTAAAAATTTAAAAAAAAGGGGGGGAACCAAACGTAAGTTGAGAATGCTTTTGTCCTACTTTTATTTTCATTGGAACAGCAATGGAATACACCACACTTGTTAATTAAGAGAACAGTCTCCGACTTGTAATGGAAAGACCTAAGTAGGATGAGATGGAGCCTGACATACATAACATAAAAAGGAAGAGGAAGTCAAGAACATTTCTTTGTTCAGAAACAAAGCAATTTTCCATGAAATATTTTCTTTGTCTAAGCATTTGACAGGAGAAGTTGCAGACTTGAACAGTCACCCAGTATTCTCCAAAGTTCGTCAAGTGTGGCACTTCAGAAGAGGTGTTTCAGGACCTAAATGTCCAGATATATTCTGGTACAGTTAGAGAAGTAAAGGGGGATAAAGGAAAGGAAAACAGTGTCAAAATGTACCCTCTCATGCATTACCGGTACAGAATGGGCTGTAAATCTTATTTAAGTAGCAGCTTGAGCAGCAAGTTGTAGACATGGGAAGGTACTTTTTATCTTTCACTATTTTGAAACTGTTTTACAGGAAAAGTTAAATTAATTTGCAAGCAGTTGAAGCACTCAATTTCAATTTATCTTACAGTTATTAGTAACTTTAAAGCAAGGTAACTAAAGCTTATATTTTATTAATTATTTTTTCTTGTTTTAAACTGCAACTGTACAATTTTGAAAATATTTTTGCTTTCCAGTTTTTGATCTGATAAAGAATCTCATTATCATAACTGAAGTAATTTGCTCTTTCTCATTTAGAAATGTCAGCAAAATGAAACAATCAAGAAAGGGAAGAAAATCCACTCTAGTAACCAGTCTTGACTTGCTGAAAGATACCCTGTGAATTAATAGAGGAAGTACAAAATATGATATAATGAAAGATGAAATGCTTATTTCAAATATGCAAGAAATCTGCTTGCAAATTAGTACCTGTGGCCTTCTACATATGGAACCATGGAG
>VXBU01002530.1:55181-139310 GCA_013400315.1 Bombycilla garrulus | reverse complement strand
TCAGCCCATTCTGAGATGCTCCGACGAAGGGGGAGGAGCCAAGCAAGGATATCATCTGAGACCTGGAACACCATAGGCAGCCTTTCTCCACTGCATTCCCCAGAGGAACAGCTTTCTCCTACTGGATTCCAAGAGGAACGATCAGACCCTTTTACATCACCACTGGACCATTGGAAGAAAACTCCACGCTTCTACAAGATCTCAAACCATCAGTCACTCCAGGAGGACTGCAGCCACCATTCAAACTGGACTGCTGTCAACATCCTGACTGACAGGGTGTCAGGTTGTATTCCAACTGTGTCAGGGGATTTTTTTATATTTTTGTTGTTGTTTTTGTGGGTTTTTTTTTAATAATACTGCATATTATTCTATTCTTTTTTCCTTTTAAGTTGTAATTTGTTGGTTGTTTTATACATACTAATAAAGAACTATTATTCCTATCCTCATGTCTTTGCCTGAAAGCCCTTTAATTGAAAAACTATAATAATTCAGAGGGAGGGGGGGGTGTACATTTTCCATGCCAAGGGAGGCTTCTGCCTTCCTTGGCGGACACGTGTCTTTCAAACCTAGACACTCCAGTAGTGACACGTCACCAGTCTGATGTCACCCCATTCACTGTAACCCTTTGTCCCTGACCCATGAGCCAGCTGCTCACCCATCCCATGATGGGTTTATCCAGCTGTGTGCTGGACATCTTGTGCAGAAGAACACTGTGGGAGACAGTATTGAAAGCTTTACTGGAATCCAAAAATCTCCTTACATCAACTGGCTTCTCTTGATCAGCTAGGTGGGTTATCTTGCCATAGAAGGAAATCAGGTTTGGTAAACAGGATTTTCCTCTCATGAAGCTGTGCTGGCTTCAGGCCATCAGGCTCCATGGATTTTTAGGGATCTAGCTGGAGCCCCAGGCTGACTGGGAATTGATCATTCCTGCAGTCATGGTTCTCCAGCACAGGGATGGAGACCCCCTTGGTCCATCTGGTGTTGATGACAGTGCAAATATGTTAAACCTCTGCCTTGTCCATGTCCCTGATTGTGAGGAGATCATCCGCATCATGTAATGAGCTGATATTAGTTTTACACTGCCTGATGCCATTAGTGTATTTGAAAAGACTCTTTTTATTGTCCTACACAGTTTTGGCCAGCTTTAGTTCCAGGTTTGGCTGCCTGAATTTCCTCTCTACAGTATCTCTGTAGCCTTGCCATGTTACCTGGCCCTGTTTTTACTGGGCATACACCATCCTTTTTGCCTTATTTCCAAGAGAAGAAAGACTCCTGTTCAGCCAAGCTGGCCTTCTGCCTCGCCTGCTTGAATTCTGACTTTTGAAAATTGCCTGCTCTTGTGCCCTTGGGAACTGATGTTTCAAAAAGTGACCAGCACTGATGGACTCCACCATCTGCAAAAGACATATTTCAAGGGGACCTCACTTACTAATAGCCTGAAGAAGCCTGAACTCTGCTCTCCTCATATCCAGAGCTGAGGTTTTGCTGGCACTTTTCCTCCTGTTAACAGGGATTTTAAACTCGATTTCTTTTTGGTCACAGTGGACAAGATGGCTGCCGATCTCCACTTTGCTCACAAGATCCACCCTATTTACAAGCAGCAGATCAAGTGGGGCATCTTTCTCAATTGCCTCCCTTAGGACCTGTTCCATAAAGCTTTCATCCAGGTATTTTAGGAACCTCAGAAGAGAATGAGGCAAAGAAGTCCTCTAAAGTGAATGACAGTTGTGTTAGATTCACAATGAAGAAATACCTGCTCTTCACTGTTGACTGTACAAGGACTTCAAAGTTTTGGATGCAGCTGGGTAAGAAAGAAGACGGAATAGTAGAGTGCAGGGCAAATAATAAATAAGTACTTTTCTGGTTGTGCTACAGTAATGTAATTGCCACCAGCTTAAACCGTATTTCAAGTGTCATATTTGTCTTTTTGCAATGTCTAGGATGCTGAGAAATGCAATTTAACTTTAATAAATTCATTACTTTGTTGTCATCTGCAGCAAATCTTAACTGATTCTTCAAGGTTCCTCTTCAGTTCCCTACAAATGATTATGTGACTGCCTGTCCTCTAATCTTGATCCATACTGAATTATAAAACAATAAAAATCATTCAGACTATTGTGTCTATGATAAGAGAAACATTTCTATAAAGTTCTCAAAGTACAGATTGCTTGTCCTTACAAATTCTCTGGCTCTCATGGTTTAACCCCGATAACCTTGCACAGCTGATTGCTCACCCCCACTCTGTGTTGGGATGGAGAACTCAAGACTAAAAGTAAGAAAACTTGTGGGTTGAGATAAAGACAGTTTAATAGGGAAAGCAAAAGCTGCACATGCAAACAAAACAAAACAAGGAATTCATTAATTCAGCACTTCACATGGGCAGGCAGTTGTTAAGCCATCCCCAGGTAAGCACAGCTCCATCACATGTAACAGTGACTTGGGAAGACGAAACACCATCACTCCTAACATCTCACTGCTGTGTTCTCCCCCAAGTTTTATATGCTGAGCATGATACCGTATGGTCTGGAATATCCCCTGGTTCAGCTGAGGCCAGCTGTCCCAACTCTGTCCCTTCTCAACTTCTCATGCACTCCCAGCCCACTTGCTGGTGGGGCAGGATAAGGAGCAGAAACAGCCTTGACTCAGTACAAGTGCCGCTCAGCAATAATGAAAATATCCCTCTGTTACTAGCACAAAATCAAAACACAGCCCCATACCAGCTACTGGGAATAAAATTAACTCTATCCCAGTCAATACCAGCACACATCCTTATTTATAAGCATGATTCATGATTATACTATAGAGCCAAACTAGGTGAATTTAAGCAGCGCTCCACCCATGTGTAGAACAAAGTTGAAATAGGATTATATAGCTGTAGTTACAGTTGATAAAGCTAATCCTCCTTGGAGATTTTTATTCTGGGGAAACAATTATGTACAGTGAATAAGCCCATACCTCCACAAGGCCTTTAGAGAAAACTTGCTGTTCATTTTGAGGACAGGCTCAATGAAGACCATTGCCGTCAAATTTAGCTTGTCACTGTATTGATTAAAGTGAGGTTATTTTTGCCCTTGATGTTCATCCATTTTTTCATATTAAAAAATTCTTCAATACAACACATATTATTTGTACAAGAAAGTGATTTTTTTATTTCATCCTTCTCACCCAGTTTGTAAAAAGTATTGGTTCTTTTATTATGCTTGAAAATATAGTGAACTCAGCCAGAAATAAGTGCATGTTTAAAATGTCTATCTTAGCTGAGAATGGTCACTGCGTAGCTGACGAGTGCTAACCTGAGCATGATAGGTTTGTCTAGTCTGCAATTTTCTTGGTGGATTTACATATAATCATTGCAGATAATATCAAATACTAATTAGCGTTGGATCATATTTGGGGTTAATTTTTTTAATCTTGCATATATTTAAAGAGCTCAGCTGACTATAATAGTACATTAATTTATATCAGTTGATTATCTAGTAGTTTCTCTTCTCTGTATTTTCTGTTACTGCCAATAATATATTTCGGAGCTTTAAAATGTGAGGGAGGAATTGAGACTAAGGCAATCAGTAAAGAGGAAAAATGACCTCAAAAGCATGATGGCAACCTGTCACCTCAACCTCAGTCAAAGATCTGGCAGTTGCAGGAACCTGATTAGTACTACTACAAAACAAATGCAGCTGTCCATTCCTGGTCTGCAGGTGTTGCAGTAGGTATTCCATTGTCTGACAGCCAGTGGTTTCAATCAAAGTAATTATCTCCTGTAGGAAAAATAAAGTGTTAGCCATGTTGTTCTAACAGCAATTACCCATCTGTAACAAGATGGGCACTTGAAGAATACCATTAAATCACTGAGCTTCTGACCCTGTGGTCATTAGATTTTCCTTTTTCATTTTCACTTGATGTCTGGTGTCTTCCTCACTATCTGGCTAATTCTGGCTTCCGATGCTGTGTGCTTTTGACAGTTCTAGAGATATTGCCTGAGCCGTGAAAGGCTGTTTTGTGCAGAACTGAGAGAGCTGGCTCTGTTGCCCTGGTGTCAGTGATCACTGAAATGACAGTGTCCAATCTGTCATAGCCCAGAGGCCTGAGCATCAGTGAAGTGCAGTAGGAAAGAGAAAGTATTCCAGAAACCAAACTGATCTAAAACTGTATGAATGAGGTTTAGTCATATATTAAATGTGTTCTACTGGACAACTTCAGAAACAACAGATTGCAAATCTAGAAGGCAACAGCATGTAGCAAATATGCCACTTATGTACGTTTCCAGGTAAAGGACTGTATGTATAATTTATTTAATGTCAACCTTGCAGGCAGCCAACCTCTAACCATTTAGTGCAGAAGGGCTTACTGGAATCTTATTTTCCACCCATTCTTGCAGCTCTTAGTCAAATTAACTAGAGGTGGGAGCAGCCATTGTCCCTAGAAAATCACGTGCCTCTTGTATATGTCATAGCCATAAAAAGTTCACTCATTGCTTCAAACTTCATGCAAACAGGGCACTTATAGTCTTCCCAAAATACAACAGGAGGTCTCAAGAACCTCCCATATGGTTTGGGGTCCAGAGGTGGTTGACAAAAGTGAGGGGAGCAGAGGACTGCATAGAAATGTGCCTGAGTTCCAGCCTCTGTGGGGATCACTAAGACACAGAAATTATGCCAAAAGTAAGTGATTTCAACATGACAGAATTTGCCAGATTTAGATTAGGTATTAGAAAGAAATTCTTGACTTGAGGCTGGTGATACACTGGAACAGATTTCCCAGAGAAGATGAGGATGCCCTGTCCCTGGAACTGTTCAAGCTCAGGCTGGATGGGGCTCTGAGTAACCTGGGTTAGTGGAAGGTGCCCAATGGCAGGGGGGTTGGATTGAGATGATCTCTAATCTCCCTTCCAACCCAAAGCATTCTATGGTTTTATCAGTCTAGTATCCACTTGTGCTCCTTGGCTGCCTGCCTTTCAGGCGTGTGCGAAGGGTCAATGACTCATGGTGATCAGACCCTGAAACCACAGCAGTGCTCAGTGGCATGTGGGATACTTTGCAGGAATATACATTATTTTGTTTTTACGTTATGGAATTCCACTCTTAATTTTTTCCTAAGCCAAATTCTATTTGCCACTGTATTTCATGTGTTAGATAAGTTTGCACAACAATTTCAGAAATGTTAATTAAGAAGTAGTACAGATTTTCATTTCATGTGTTAGGACTATGAAATTATTTTTTTTGGTGTTGCTTCAGTTCTTTAATTTGATTGCTGCAGGAGACAGCTGTTCATATATGTAGCAAATGGAAAACTCTTTGATGAATTAATATACTGGCAAGCCAGGTTCAGTGTATACATCGACTTTGAGAGATAATGATGAGTTATAATTTAAAAAAATTAACAAGGAAACGAACTATGATTTGATCATCAAGGTTTAGACAGGCAAGGTGACCTAGGTGTGAAGAATAATTATTTGATAGCTATGACATCACCTATCCGCATCCCTCACATATTCTGCTAAATTAATTTTTCTCATCACAGACAGCCTGTTGTCTGGTTTCTTCAAGCTCAAATGTTCATATCTAAACTCCTTACTAGGAACAGCATTGTGGGCTGGATCAAAGGTGTTAGATGGTTCAGCTAACATAAGGCACAAGGGTTCAATCAAGCACCTTGACTTCTTCAGAACTATTTTAAAACAATTATTTCCCTCCTGCCAGGCCTCTCCTGTTAGCATATTTGGTGTAAATGCAGCAAACAGAGAGCTTTGTTCTGGATCCAAGGTGGTGTCTCTGCCTCGTGTTTTACTGCAGCACAGAGGTGCACTGCATGTTGGCTGCTTCAGGTGCATCAGTGACAAACTGAGCTCATATTCTCATCAATTGTTTATTCTTATATGTGAAACTGTGAATTATTTGTCCATTTTTCACATCATAAAATTCTTTGTTCTCAGAATATGAGTGTGGCTAGTTGTCACATTATATTTGCACAATCTGGAAAGCTGCAGAACACTGTGGATAATTCACCCCAGGAAGGCCAGGTGAGAGCCTCTAACCCTGGCTTCCTAAGAGTAAAGTTCAATGGTGGACATAAGAGATTTATGACTTCAGTTTCCAATATTTAACATTTAAATATAACAAGTTTTGACTTTGGATGGGGAATTCATATTTGAAAATAAATGAATTTTTGCTCTTATGTACATAATAGAAATATACGTCTTTCAGCTGGTGGCTCTGGACTTATGAGTAGAAGTGAGTTTATTGTTCTGCACTGAAATACATCCCATCTAAAAACATGGTAATGCTTCACTTACCTGATACTTTGTTTTCTTTCCTGCTTACAAGTCTCTTTTTTTTTCTATTTTTTTTTTTTTTAATTAAAAGATACATGACTGCTCTCACAATGCCATAGAAACTAAAACTGGTGACTTCATCTGATGCACTAATTTCCCTGCATGGACAATAACAGAGAGGAAAAAAGCCAGACTGTGTTTTTTTATGTTGAACAGAGAGTACTAGCAAGTATAAACTTTTTGTTAAAACCAAGAAAAGGGAGCCACAGTTCTGGCCTGTGTATCAGGGCATTATCTCAAAAATTGCACCTTTAGCAAGAATTCTGTGGATTCAGTCTATGGCATCTTGTTCTTTAATAGGCTTCTTCCTAGGAAACTGAAAAACTGTATGCATACCAACATGTAGAAAGCTGTCGAACTGACCATCCAAATTCGAAGGAAACAGATGCTCTTAGTGTCTCAGAGAGGTCTTTCTCACTTCTTTCTCATGATTGCTCTCTAGTTCCGTTTCAAGGCTGTATTTCATGTGCATAAAGCTTAAAAATTCTGTGATTAATACATGCTTGTCTGAAACACTGGCAGTGAGCCTAGAGAAAAATGCCACTTTGAATCATATTATGTGGTGCCATCCTATAGGTTCAGTACATTCCAGTGTGACACAGAACAGCTCAATGCACTCCTGTACTAGCTAAATAAGGAAACAGAGATAACCCATAATTTCATACAAAGTACCATTAGTAAGAAAGACTGCAGAAGAAAAAGGAATTACTTTTCTCTTTTTCAAGAAATAAGGTCTTTGATTCTCTTTTAATCCTTTTATCTGGAGGTACAATACTCCATTCAGTGATTTTTTTTTTCCTGGAGAAAGACTGGTAGACAGGATCAGACTAAACTGAAAGCAGAAACATTATCCTCTCATCTCTCATGTCAAGAGTCTAGATACGAGTAAACCAGAGGTCCCAATCTAGGCAGTGTGCTTGGGTTGGCTGCTGATGCAAGAAATGAAAAGGGACTCCTGAGTATACAAACACCTCTGCTTGAGGTGGGTTCATATGACCTTTTTAACACCATGCCAGGGATCTTATACACATCACTGTTTTTGCAATACCTGGTCACTTGCTAAGTTGCTACAGCCTTCTCTTTAGAGAAGAAAAATAGTCTAATTCTTTAGAGGCCTTATGTCTGGAGTCATACTATTTTGGTGGAAACTTAAAGAGAATGAAAATATATAACAAAATGTCAGAGTAATAGAATCAGAAATAATAAGGGACAGAAGGTTCAGAATTTAGGATAGAAGAGGTGGACACAGATAAGAAAAATGGAATAAGATTAGGTTTAAGAGCTGAAATAATGGAAGGAAAGACATATCTATCTGGGTGAGGAGCCTTTCTCTAAGAAAAACTCTTCACTGCCATGAGGTTTCAGTGCTGTTTCTGACTTTCAGAGTTATTTTCCAGCCTCTTTCTTGTACATGAGTGGTTAATTTCCATGTTTCAGGAATCCATACTTCACCCAGCTGCTTTCAGGTAAATTGTTCATTATGTCATTGTCATCTGGGCAGGAAGGTTCCTGCTGAAAGCAGTAGATCTTTTGGAAATTAAATAAAAATTCCAAGTTTAGCCATGTCCTTGAGGAAAGAAAATGAAAATTTTCGAATAGTGAGTTGTATTTGAGAAATTACTCAGAGAAGAATATGAGTTTGAACATCTCATGAAATAACTTGTATTAAGTAGCCTCTTCTTAGACAGAATTTCTTGCACAATAGTCCCCATGTTTTGTTAATTTTAGCTTCCAGTGTATTTGTATGTGTTAGGTTTAAAATGTGACATCTGGAACAATAAAAAAATGTCAGAAGTGCCATCAAGACATTACCATTTTGAGGTATTTATTTATATTTCTATCCTTTTCTGCTCCTTGGAAGTCATCTCAGTAGTTCACAGCATGCAGCAAAATCTTTCTTTGCTGATTAATTGTGAAAGGAAGAGAGTTTTAATAAGCAATAAAATAATGAGGTACCTTTGGAAAATAAGGCTTAGAATTTTTCAATCTGCCCATAAGATGCATAAATTCATAAAGCATTTCAGTAAAACAATAGAAAATTATTTTAGGGCTATTTTTAATTCCTTCTGCTGTGTTGGTTTACTTCTGTGAACAAAGCGAGCAGAAAGCTTAATAAGTTTGGGCCATCAATAATCTGCATGCCAGTGAAACCCAGAAGCTCATTGTAAGACTTTGCAGAAGATAATAAAATCTTTAATTTTCTTTAAATTCATTACAGTTTTGTTTTTGAGCAGAAATGTGATGCTTAATTATTCATTCTTCTGCAGAATCCAAGGAAGATCCGTTGCCCTGCTTTAAGGAGTAGGTTCAGAGCTCGCTTCAAGTGCCTCTAAGTAGGCAACCCCCTCCAGCGATTACCTAGAGTAAGAGGAAAATTATTAAGACTCCTATGAGATCAAGTTAAGCTTGTTTTTCTGCTTTTAAATAACAATTCTTAATTCTGTTGTTTCTTGTATATATTGTTTAATGTGAGAGAACAGCAGTTTCATTATAATGCATTAGTAGTAGGTCGGTGAGTTTTTCCTGACAGTATATTGTCTCTAACACAAATACCTTCAAACACACAGTCTAAATAACACTTCTAGTCCCTGACACAATACAGATGAACTTGATTACTCTATATTTAATTGAGATTGGAAATGGTATAAAAAAAGCAGTGGAAAATTTTTTTTTAATCTGACAACTAATATAAAGCAGCATAATTTTAGCTATCATACGTAGTTGATTTATTGTTGATGTCATAGGAAAGTGTATATTTGTACTTACCCACACATATATCAGGTGTGCATCACTCTGATCCAGGATGTGAACTGATGCAGAAATTCAATAAGATATGTGGAGCTTAGAGGAAGTAAAGGAGCTCATCAAAGCCTGCATGAGATCAGCTACCATCATGCAAATTTTATTTTAGCTGTATATATACATTAGATGTGATCAAATGTACGGGTAAATATGCCCAACTTGGAAGGCTGATATAGTGTAGAATATATAAAAACAGATTTAACTGCAGCATCCTATTTCTGACAGTAGCAGCTTGATCCTAAAAACCCTTAGGGCCTCAATGTGGCAGAAGCTGGCAGTTTATATTTTAAGCATAGATCTAAAATACTGTATATTTTTGCATTATGACAATTTACACTAGAAAGTGAGAGATGGAATCAGTGGATGTCTGTGTTAAAGGATTATTCAGGTGGAAAACATGATCTCCTGAAGGGCTCAGCAAAGCAGACAGAGATTTAAACTGGTCACGATGAATTAAGATGATAAAAATAGAACTGAAGTAGAGCTGCAAAATTTGGATCTGGTCTTAGACTTGAAACATAGCTAAATTCTGAGTAAGTCTGTTCTGCACACCTAAAGTGGCAGCAACAGCAGGCCCAGCTGCCACCATGCAAATGGCACAGTGTGGGGGCCTAGAATATTCCAGGAGTTGCAGAGCACTCATATACCAGAGTTTATGAGTTCTCCCCATCATGTTTGGAAAACAGTATCCATAAGATGGCTAAAAGGTCAATTCCTCCTCAGTGTGTGACAAGTGTAGATTTAGTTAGATGACTGAGGATGCACTCTAGGGGTTGAGTCATTCAAATTATGAGATCAGGGTGAAGACAGAAATCTACTTCAGCTGATACAGAAATATATCTGTGAACAGATACAGACATGTACATGAACATTGACATTTATGATTGTTGAAGTTTTCCACATGGATTCTGTTGCACACCTATTGCTTGAACCTTATTTTAGAAATCATCATGTTTACATGTCTTTGCATTAGCAGCCTGGAAATTATCCTGCTTACTTATTTCAAAACATAGGACTTCATATGGTGTAATATATGCTCTGAGCACATTCCAATGAATTGTTGGGTCCTAATGGGAGATACCTGACAAATTTTAATCTTCAGGCACTAACTGTAATGGCTTGGCAGCTTAAGCTTTGAAGATATCTATAGCTCATGCCATATCCAACTGCTGTTTTTATTCTTCCAAGACAGGCATAATGAGTCCCGTGTAGTGTATGAAGGTCTTCTCCACCTTGGCATGAGTACCATCCGCTACAGCTGTACTCAGTTTATAAGTAGCTCTGTAAGTTGTTTAAATTGATTTTTATATACTTCAATGTCACAGTTTAAAAGTAAAATCTCTGGTTATTTAGATCTGAAAGTAATATTTCCAGGATAGAAAATGGGGTTGAATGAATTTATGCAGTAGAAAGTATGAATACAAAGAACAGCATCTATAATAAAGCACAGACATTATGGCAATCAGCCCTGATTACATGCCTCCTCCACCATGGGATTTATGTGGATGTGAGAGCTGTCCTTCTCTTAGATTGTGTCTTCATGCTCATTTAAGCACAGCAGCTCACATTAACTGAAGGGGGTTAACATGAGCCATCTTTCTTTTGAAGGGCAATTTGCTTTCGGAAGCTGCTTGGTGATCTCCATGCTGTGTTTTTCTCAGCTGGGCGAGGCTCAGCCTTTAAAGCCTTTTTTCCATGCAAGCTGAGCAGTGCAGCTGCCCCTCTTAGCACATTTCTCTCATTAGCTACAGCCTGGGAGCTTTCCTTAGCTTCCCCTGCTGCACGGAAAACTCGGTTCCAGGACTATTTCTCCCCTGGGGACCCCTTGTGCCTTCATATTTTCTAAAAGCATCCATTCCTCAGTTAAGCTGTCTAGGCATGGCAGCAGATCTGTATTCCCTTGATTCCCTGTGGTCTGAACTACATCAGGAAGAGTACAGAATTGACCAATGTAGGTTGAGAAGCATCGTTTGCAGCGTTGCTTGGGCCATAGATTTGTGCAATAATGATTAATGGAAGAAGACCACGATACATCATCATCTTACGTTTATTTATGACTATCATGCTCTGGCATGTCCTTTGCCCAGGATTTGTAGAAGGTGCTTTAATCGTTTGTCAAAGAGTAAAAGATCATGATCTGAATATTACTTGCTGTAGTAATTGCATGTATTCAAAAGAAGAGTCTTTGAAGACTCCCTTTTTTGGCCCGTCATTTTCTTTCTGTGGTTATCATTTTAGCTGCGTTCATTACTATGGGTTTTCTTGGACTCACATCAAGGATAGTCCCACACATTTCTTTGAGAAAACCTTTCAAATGTTCCATAGCTGCATCTCTCATTCATTTCTAGCAGATTAAGCTGATAAAAAAGCATACTGTGGAGAATGTTTATGTGGCATACAAAATATTAATGACTGACTTTTTAACACCAACTGAAAGACAACCAATCTGATGATAAAGCAAGTATCTCTATCTGCATGTGTAGAAAGAAGAAAAATGCATAAATTAAAAAAGTAAAAGCAATAAATAAATATGGTAAGGTGTACAAATATATAAGAATTTAATTGTCATTTCACCTGAACAAATAATATGAAGCAAATAACCTATTTTAATTTAACATTTTAAATTTTATAAGTTATAATTGTTATATTTTTCACAAAATATTTTGGTGAATAATTTTAAACAATCTTATTATTAATAGCTAAAAATAAAGGTTTCATATGATTTCCATCTTGATTTCCTCTTCTACTCTTTAGGCAGGAGCAGTACCTCCATCATGGTGAACTGACTTAGCTTTTACCATTCCAGTTTTCAGTTTCAAAAATTTCCAGATGCCAAAAAAAGTAATACGTATCTTACACCAGTGACCTATTTTGAACTCGAAAATGCAGCTCAAGTTACCATGCAACCATCAGTGGGGAGAGGTAAGCACCTACCAAGGGTGATTCTGGAGATCCTGAAGGAAGTAGGATGAGCCCATGTTAAGGGCTCTTCACTTTCTGGGGAATACAGGGAGTAGACAGCTAAATTTTATACAGTCCCATTTAGAGGGGCAGATTCTTGCATGCTGAATGAAATGAGTCAATTGTGTGTAATCTCAACAATGCAGAGAGCTTTCATTGTAGATCTGTTAACACAGAGTGTCAAGGGAGTACTGAGGTACTCCTACTACTCTATCACACCTGCAGGAGGCAAGAGCGGCTTTGGCTTCTGGTCTGGAAAACTCAAAGCACTGGGTTATGAAGAAGAAAGGAGCTAGACATGGACACTGAGGCAGATTGTAGGCCACTATGTATTTCAGTGCTTTCACAGTAGCTTGGGTGTCCCACAATCA
This sequence comes from Bombycilla garrulus, assembly GCA_013400315.1. Taxonomy (NCBI): domain Eukaryota; kingdom Metazoa; phylum Chordata; class Aves; order Passeriformes; family Bombycillidae; genus Bombycilla; species Bombycilla garrulus. Next base: position 126,842 of record VXBU01002530.1, on the reverse strand, counting down.
GAGCTCGTAAGGCTGAGCCAATATTTCAGTATCATGACTCAATGTTAACTGAGTACTGAGTACTTAGCTGCTTAGACCTGAAAACTCTTCAGCAGGAGTGCTACATGGTGAGTTTATTCCTGGATTTTTGAAGACCAAAGAAATTTCAAGACAAAGTTAAAACTTTTCTAACAAGGGTTGACAGCTATGACTGTTCTATAATTTCATGCAATGTTTTCAGTTTTCCAAGCTGACAAGGAGGTTTCTAAGTTTGAATCTGTTTGATCCTGCTGGTCGTACCTGTACGTACTATAAATTTCTAAAGAAAATTTCCTGAAAAAACTTTTAGGAAAAAATGAAGTTCCACATTAACCCATGTGTTCTAACCTAAAGGTCACAAAGTCTTTCAAATGTATTGCCTATAATGGGAATTACGTGGATAACTCTCTCTGTGGCACTTTGAAAATAGATCCTCAGGAAAAGTCTAACTTTTTCTCTGCTTCCAAATGCAGATGAGTGATTTCTGAAAAAAAAACTGAAGAAGCATTAGTAGCTAGACAAGTCTTTGTGTACATTATGAAATGTATGTAGTTATTAATATTTTTTCATCATTTTCGTCATGTTTGTCCTAGGACTTAACTGGGAGCAGACATGAAAAAATATTTTTGTAAAAGTTACAGCCTACTGTGAGTAAAAATATCCCACTGGAAATATTTGTCTTAATTTTATTGACTTCAGTAATTACAGCTGCTTCTCTGAGGTCTTTTCTGAGCTTGCAAATCTCTTTAGCTTTATCCATCATGAGTCTGACCTTTCCTTGGGGTTCTCTGCACCCTTTGGAATTATCATACCCTTTTCTCCAGGTGTCACAAATCTGACATTGTTCTTCAGACTTTGCACTCTTTTATCTTTATTATTTTCAGGCATCCCTTGTCCTCATTTCCTTCCTTCTGCTGTCCCATTTCAGCACCCTCACTAGCCCCAAGCATCTCAGGATCTCTCTTGTGAACAGTTAGTGAAGGCTGGCAATATTAAGATGAAAGGCAAAATTATTTTGAACTCATAAGCTCTGATCATAATCCATAATAAGATTCATTATTAAATGTCACCCATTTAATTTCCAATAAAAATCATATAGCAACTGCTTATCTAACATATCATTTAAGAAAAATAAAATCAGGGAATGTAGCATTTGAAAATATGTGCTCACAGAGCAGAGCTAAGAGAGGGGGACTCATGGTGGGAAAGTTCATTGATAGGGATTAAACATGTCAGCAGTTGATATTGGTACTGTAATTACAGATGATATTAATAAAAGCATTAAGTGCTTTAAGTCACAGACATCTTTCAAGAAATTACTAGTAAACTAAAAATAATCGCCTCATATTATTGTCTGTGGACTTTCCACCGTCAGTTTCTCAAGTGTCTCAGGGGGAGAGAGAGAAACAGTCCTGAAAATTCTCCTAGGTACTTCAGGCTTCAGTTGATTACATGCTAAGGATAAGACAGGAAGAATCCAGCCCTATGAGAAATGGGAACTTGTCTCAGTGGACCAGTAGCAACTAAACATGTAGTGTTAACTTGGTTATCTATCCCCCGATCAAATTTGGTTATCTAACCCTGGATCTATATGTCTTTATTTGGAATCTAACAGGGTCAACATTTAAGCAGAACAGACTTTTTGCATCTCCACCTTCAAACATGTAGTAGCTGCTCTACCCCTCTGGAGAAAGCAAACTCACTAGAAAATAGAGTGCACTCTCAAGGGTACTGTCAGAGAAATCCTGGTACAAGCAAGAAGCAAGCATTTCTAGTGTTTTGACTTTCTCTGATGCAGATAGGATTTCCAATTCATAACAATGCGTACAGCTGAAAGCCAAGCATTTCCTCAACAACTTATACCTTCTCAGCATGAGGGACAGGAGAAAAAAACTGTCTTGTTTCAAGAATTCTGGTATATTCGCTTGTGAAAATATGTGGCAATTGATTAACGATGTTACCTGCTTGTGCATCTTTGATTTACATGCAAAATTCTATGCCTTTTGGAATAGGTCAATGTCCTTCTGTCCATGTGTCTTCTGAGAACCCCAGAGCTGGATGCAGCATTCCAGGTGGGGTCTCTCACCAGAGCAGGGCAGAGGGGCAGAGTCCCTCCCCTGCCCTGCAGCCTACGCTGCTTTGGATGCAGCTCAGGACACCTTTGGCTCTCTGGGCTGCAGTGCACGTTGCTGGCTCATATCCAGCCTCTCAGCCCTCCCAGGTCCTTCTCCACACAGGTGCCCTTGATCCCCTCTCTACCCAGCCTGTCCTTGGAATTACCCCAACCCAGGTGCATGATCTTAAACTGGCCTTGCTGAAGTTCCTGGGGTTTGCACAGCTCCACCTCTCAGCTGTCAGAGGTACAAGTTTGTATTAGATGCAACTGTACAACCTTAAGATGACACATCCTTGTCCCCCAATACACATACACACACATATTTCTAATAAATTTGGTAGGGTTTCCCACTGGCAGAAAATAGCCCATAAATTACTTGCAAAAAGGATGAAAGTGAATTATAATTCAACCATTTTTGTATAGAACATATTGCTTTACATAGAAATGGTTGGTTTATGGCTGTCTGAAACTAATTATCTCATTCCATCCTTGATGATTTATTTATTAATCGTGCTGATTTCACTCATACACAGCTTGGAGTACACAAAACAGTTTTATATATAAAATTGATAAATACATTTAATTTATTGATTTTCAAATGACAAATTTATTTGGTCTAAAAATTTTATTGGTTCATAACAATGAAATATCGATTTTTTGGTGTAATATAAGTTTCAGATGTGCACATAAGTAGAGGCAGCAGAACTGCTTATACCACTTGGTGTAAGTGTAACAAGCTTTTCAATCTTATCTTTATTTTGAGGGTTCCATAGCTAGGTCATAAAAAATGAGTTTGGGCTGCATCTTCTTTTAAGACAGTTGTGTATCTACTGCTTGACATCTCAGCCAAGAGTGCTTTTAAGCACATTCACAAAAGAGATTGGTCACAGTTAAGCTGTACATGGTTAAGGTAATTGCCCAATAATGTAACTGTAGATTTATTTCTGTCTATAATTTCTGTAATTGGCAGTTTGGCATCCTCTGTGTTTTCTGTTAAGGAAAATAATGTGTTCATTGAAGAATAATAAAAACTATGTTAACACTACCCCATGCTTTATATACAAGCAACGTATTGACTTACAGCTCATCCTGGTGGTCCTGAAGACAGTGAGAGTATTTTCATAACCTGAAATACCAATGAGTTAATTCCCCTTAGCCCTGGGGCAGAGAAACATTCAAGCACATCACAACTCAGCACAGCAGCAGTGCAGTTCACTGACTTGCAGATTCCTGTTATTCCCACACACATTGTGTCTAGTGTCTAGAAAGAGAAAGGTAATGATCTGCATTCATGGTGATTCTTTATATTTCTGTATAAAATACATATTAAGATGCTTACTTTGCATAATAAGGTTATACACTTACTTCCCACCAGTGTAGGAAGGATTTTGCTGACATTATAGTTAGCTTTACCATGAACAGGAAGGTGTGGACAACTTCATTTATTCACATATTGTATCCCAGTCAAAACAAAGTGAATTATTTTTGATTTTGTTTTTTCCTTGCTTGTACCCAGATTTGGTCAGCAACAAACTGGTGGGATCTGATCTCAACTGGAAGCCTACTAGAGTTAACAGTAATGTCATAGATACTAATTTGCAGGGGATTCCCATCAGACACACACACAAATTTATATGTTTGTCCTATTACGAATTTTTGTTTTATTGTGAAATAACTAAAAGAAAAAACAGAACTGAATGGAATTGGATACACTGTGTCAATTACATCTCTGTGGATTTGCCATGGTTTCAAGATTTTATAGAATGCCTGAGTCATGAAATGTCACTGCATGTTAGATTAATTTGTTCCCAGAGACTGGTCAAGGTATTTCCAGCTATGCAGATAGGCTGGACAGACTATAACCTCTGTCACATGTCACCTCAAAAGAGAGAGTTTTATCTATCACAAACATGCAGACACTTGTTTTTCTCTTCCTTCAGTCTTTGTGCTCACCTGGAGACATGACATTTATGAAACTATCCACTGATGGGTATAAGTAGCCCTACAAGCAGTACAGCAGCTGTTCCAGGACCACCGAAGCTGAGTACCTGTATGACCAAAAGCCTTGTGTCAGAAAACAATATAGGTGAAAGGTAGATGGAAAAGGATGCAATAACAAACTGGAAAAATGCAAGGTAATAGGGAAAACATGGGATAAAGTTATACTTATCATGACTGAAGAGTTAAAGAATGATTAAAGGGTGAATAAATAACATATTTGTAGATCCTACTGCTAGATTCTTCACTAAGGGAACTGCTATACAATTATTTGGGGAACCTGACAGATGAATTGTATGTGTAATTCCAAATAAACTGATTAGTGCATAAAATTACTCAGGAGGATATTGATTCATTAAAAATCCTTGGAAAAACCACATAGATAGAATAATTTCTGTAAGGAATATTTATTTTCAGTTCCAGTTAAACAACCCACTTTTGTAACACAAACTAAAATCTTTAGGAAACATTCTAAGAAATTTCAAGATTATAACCACAGGAATGAATTAAACGCATTTCAGTTCTGGAGATTAAAATACAGAATATGTTTGCATCATTCTGCATTTTATTAGGTTGCTGCATTTTGGTATGCTTTACATTAAAAATACATGACTGACACTCTTTATACAAGTAAGCCTTTTTATTGAAAAAAAATATTATTGCATTAAACTACATTCCCAGGGATTCCTTGAATAAGCTAAAAAAAAAGTCGCATTGCATGTACAATAGTGCAATTCACTTAGCTACTGTATAATATAAAACACTTTATACAGAGAATACAAAACAAAATTACTAGTTTACATATTATACTAGCCAGAGTATTATCCAGTTTTAAATATAAACTTGACACTTTTAAAATCAATCTGAAAAAATGGCATTTTTATGCAAATCTGCACGACAAATATACATGTTGAATGTATTTCAGAAGTGCATCAGATAAAAAAAAAAAGTCCCAACAAAAAAAAAATAAAATTATCATGGTGTGGCTCAGGAAATTTTTTTATTGGAATTTTGAGGTGTGAGTGACCTCTTTCCTTGGATTATGTATCAAGAATATACAATCAAGCTAAAATAGATAATTAACTTGCTGTGTATATATATCACTGCCATAATGATACTGTAACTTTTTAAAATTTAAAAATAAAAAATAAATTGTAGCATGGTTCCATACATCAGGTTCAATAATGCTTTTAAAAATTATAATGATACATATTTAAAGTACATTACTGTTAAAAATATGGCAGCAATTAGAGAAAATATATTATTTCAGCTGTGTGTGTAGCTTTCTTATATTTCTCCAAGAAAATCCCTTCTATGTACGGTATTGGATGTTGCCTTTGTTTGGTAACCAGTGATTACTGTTTTTCTGTTGTGCTCTTTCTGTTCTTAATCTCTCTTTTTCTCCCTATTAAAACATCTTAAAATTCTAATTTCCATTGTTCCAAGAATTAAATTTAATCTTCATTGTCAATTTATTTGCCTTACCATGTCGGTATGTACAATGAGGCATGGAAATCCTACAATTTCATTTCTTTCAGAGTCTCATTGTATGGTGCTTACATTAAGGGAAACAAATACATCAATTTTCCAGAAATAATCTATGCAGTAGGATATGGTTAAGCTTGATTTGGTCAGGTTTCTTGCCACAGAAATTTCTACAGTATTAACATTGTCTGGTAGAAGTGGGAATACAAAATATGTGTACACACATTAAAGCTGAGAATAGCCCATCATTCCTCCAGTTCCATATTTTTCTCTTGGTGTTACCTACTTAGGATACAAATGAACTCATACCCAATGAGAACAGCTGGATTTACGTCAATATTGGTGAAACTGGGCCTATAAATTTTAAAGCTTTTGGGGCTGGTAATGCATCTTTTATGCTGGTATTGTCCCTGGACTGCTGGTGATGGCCACGCAGCCCAGTCACCCCCTTCTAGGGCTCAGCTTGACCTGCTACTTTAGATGTGTCCAATTCAGAATGTTTCTACAGAGCTATGACTAATGTTTCCAAGTGGTCCACTGAGTGAGTGATCTTCATCCAAGCAAGCAATAATTTTCAGGTTTGTTAAGTCAGAGTAAGTGAAATATGTTTGATTCTTACAAAATAATGTATTGGAACTATATGTAAACTCAGATCTTATTTTGGAAAATTTTCAGCCAAAATTGAAAGGAAGAATTGTTGTTAAACTCTGGAAAGATTCAGTTCTACATTCTTCCCTAATAAAATTTTTGAATTTTTTAATTCTGAAGTGATAATTTCAAATAAAGTATTACTCTACAATTTAAATGAGAAAAAGAAATATAATTTATACTCTACTTTCATAGAGATAAGTAACACCAAAATGGCATTAATCCATTTTCTTAATGAGACTAGAAAATAAACTGGGAATTAAACCAAAATATGTTTGAGTGTGCTGGTGCCACCAACCCTTATCAACACCAAAATGTTTTGCTTCTAAATAGTTTCCATAATATTTTTTCTGATTTTCTTTCAATAGCTAAACCATCAAATATTTAAAGCTACCTTGAAAATATAAAACTAGTTTTGACAAAGCAGTCAAAACTTGTAAAGTGGTTGGAAAAGTTTGACATATTACCAGTTTATGCTGAAGAAGCTCCAGAAAAACAGAAATTAAAACAGTTCCATTTTATTGCAATGGATCAATGTATTTTGATTAAAACTAAGAAAATTGGTCTTGTAATTGCATTTTAAATTAGATTTTTCAGTTTCTTCAGGTAGCTGAAAATAATGGAAAAAATTCCTCCAAAAGTTTTTCAATGTGTTTTATATTGATTCTGAAGGATACATTTTGTACACTACCTTATTGCAAGTGAATTGAAATTATTTCAGATGTTTCTAATCCAAACAAACAAGTACTGCCTGTTGGATACCTCATGGTCCAATTTCATTGGGAAGCATGCCTGCAGTCTAACCATGGTTATGAACTGATTTCGTGCTAAATGACCTGTGTTCACTTAGAAACACTATAAAAAATGTCAAACTATGCCATTCAAAGAGATGCTGAAGCCTTCACCTATTTCCAATACATAGTTATCATGAAAAATTTCAGCCACACATTACTTTGAAGATTGGAGACATGCATTCAAACATTGTGGATTTGTAATTTTAATTTACTTGTTGAGAGTTTGGGAAGCCATGCTAGAATCTTGACATATTTGTTTGGAATCAATATACTTTAAAATGCTGAGTATTTGATCATGTTTTCCTTTGAGTCTCAACCTGTAGAGCCAGTTTTTGATCAGAACTTTGCTTCTGCATCTTTAAGAATATCAGCATGATTTTACAGGACCAGCCAATTGTTTCTGTTGTTTGTGAAAGGGATGAAAGATATTTACACATTCTTTGGGAAAGACTCTTCCACATATCAGAACTCTGTTTGGTACGAAAAAGTATTGCAGTTTTGGCCAAGGACCTCTGAGGTTTAAAGCCAGCACTGGCTGCTTGGCGATTCTGGGCTGCTGCAGCTCACGACTACATGCCCTGTGACAAAGCCATACGCAGGTAGTGCCACAGAGCTTGGCTCCTCAGTGAGACTTCTTGGATGGTTGCCTCAGAGAGAAAAGAGGCAGCCTGTTTCTGTTAGCACAGAGGTTCCCCCCTGTACTAAGGGAATATTTTGTTTTGTACCCATGGCCTGACTGCAGCTCCTTTACACTGTCCAAGGAACATATGCAGGGATGAAATCACTAAAGTATCTTCAAGATGTTGTTGTGATTCTCATCTTCCAGTGTTAAGTCATCACCCCTCCCTCTGAGCCTCCCCAGTTTACTTTGGCCAGGAGACAGCCCCAGGGTCTGCTGGTCCCAGATACCTTATTTTTTGCTTAGTCTAAAATACCTTAGCCAAACCAGGCATGTTTCATATACAAACTCAGAAAATCAAATCTTTGAGGTGTGTTAAGATTGCTCAACCTTAAATTGTGCTACTTTAAATCCCTCATCAGTGTCGATACTGATCCCACTTTGGGTGCCGTGGTCCCTTTCCTACTGACAGTCATAGACTTCAAGATATTCTTTTAAAACACTATGTAGAATGACACTGGCCACCCATCCTTCTTGTGATAGTATCACGAAAGGCTTTAAAGCAGCTTTTCCTCAGTGATACAAGAATAAAATCAACATTCATATGCTGTCAGCCAGATTGTGGACTTTAAAATCTTTGCTGCTGTGCTCTCAGCAAAACAGTAGATTTCTCCTCAGATGTGATTGAATGCTGAATGCTTTATTTTATTTGAATTTGGGGTTGGAGCCATGATGAAATAATTTGAGCTAGTTTAAGTAGCTGGAAACACTGAAGACCTCTTTTGCTGTAGGTAGTTGGGTCTGAATAGAACAAGAGTAGTGATGGGGCTCTTGTCCTTGGAATAAGGGATGAACTAAGTGATTTGGGTGTATAGCAGAAGGCATGGCTGTGTTCAGGTGTGGGGTAAATAAGGCTGGGATATATGCAGCATGTGGCAGTGCAGGGAAGGTCAGTGGGGAAGGGTGGAGGGGGGTGGCAGAAACCAAGTGCAGTGGGTGTCCTGTCAGCAAAGCAGGGTGGGTGGGAACAAGGGCTGGAGCTAATGAGGAAAGTGATATGGGGGCAAAATGTGCCTGAGAGAGGGGGTGGAGGGGTGCCAGGGAGAGATGGCTGCCGTGCGGGTGCACAGATGCTGAGACAGCAAAGCGCTGCAGCAGCGTGTGGTGGATGGTGGTAACAGTACCCTGCTGCTGAACAGGGAGGGCAGGAACTGCTGGTGCTGCAGAGAAGGCAGCTGGTCCTGGGGAAGGCAAAATTTTCAGGTGTTTTGCCAGAAGTTGTTTCTGCATGTGCTGCTGGGCTTGCAGCTGCAGCAACCTGTATTTGTCTACTTCTTCTGGTGTAAATGTGATAGGCTGCTGTGTTAAAGGAGGGGAAGTGGATTTGCTGTACACTTCTAGGTCATTTAGTGTGTTACCATACTTCTGCATAGCACTGTCACAAAAAGAACTCCCTTCTGCCCGGCTCAAGTCCATGCTTACATCAAGTAGTTCTTCTTTGGTCTCTGTTGAATTAGCAACAGAATATCTATTAGGGGAAAAAGCACCAGGGAAATCATTTGGTACTGGATCACAGCTTTGTATAAAGGGCTGCACTTCACTAATGAAGAAATTGGTTTGTTCCTTTATTGCTGTGTTCCTTTTTATTCTTGGGCTCTGATAGCCTCTTTCAATTTGAATTATATCTTTAAGAACACAACAGTCATAATCAGTTCCAGGTGAAAGAGTAACATTAGTTATCTCTGATGCTTCAGAGCTGTTTTTCTTCACACTGTTTTCCAACAAACTGATTTCATTATGTCCCATGTCATTTTTACCTATGCTTAGCTCTTTCTCTTGCAAAGGTAACATTGCAATGTCATCTACTGATGATGAAAACTGAAGAGCAAAGTGGCTTTGTGAGTGATCCTTTAATGCTACCCCACTACTGATTGAAAATCTCTCTGAATCATGCATTTGTTCCTGGGTTTTCTTAGACTGCACTCTTTCTAAAAGTAACTTGGCTGTCATTGACTTTCTTTTTCCACATATGTCTTTTGCCAAGTTTTTGGAAGAGCAGATCGCAAAGGTTTTAGACTGACTATTCACATTCAGAGAGTTGGAATGTACAGTTTCAGCTTTTCCTGGTTCTGCGTTAGAACCTCTCTCAGCAACCTCTTTTATTTTGTTGTCACAGTTGTCAGTCTCTTTTGAGAAGGATTCTGAACTGCTGCGTCTTGATATTCTGCTGCTAGATGATCGTTCACTGCTTCTTGAATCACTGGTGGAACCACTTTTAGATTTGTGGTAGCTTCTACTCCTACTGTGCGCTTTGCCAAAATGCTGATGTCTACATCTGCTGTGTTTAGACCTGTCTCTGATTTGTAAAACTTTATGTCTTGAACATCTTCGATATTTAATTGTGCCACTCTGAATACAGTTTCTAGTTCTGTGACTTCTACTATGGCAAAGATAATCCTCATCTGTATCATCTGAAGCGCAAATACACTTGTGCTTTCTGTGTTTACATTTGTGCCTTTCATTGGTCTTGCTTTTTCTTTTACAACAAAAAAGCAAATTATTTCTTCTGTGATTGTTTGATGTGGGACTCATGTAGCTCATGCAGCTACTCGTACTGCTGACTGAAGCATCAGAATAGCTGGAATGTCTGCCAGATGAGGACTTTTGAGGAGATGGGAATCTCCAACATCTTCTGTGACTTCCACATCCTTCATTATCTGAATACCTGCTGTTTGAAGTGGATTTACAACTAAAGAAACTTCCACTAGAGTCTTTTCCACTGTCACTTATGTCACTGCTGCAGCTGACCACATCTTGAAGGGATCTGAAGTCATTTTTGTTCTCATATTTTTCTTCAGAATCAATTAAATGACATTTTGCAGATTCAGACTTTTTAATCCTAGACATAAAAGCAGAAAAGGATATGCTTTCATTTCTGGTGTTCTGAGTTTTTCTTTCACAGCCATGGAAATGATGCTTTAAAGGTCTTTTCAGTGTTTTTGTATAAAGACTTTTTTCTGTCACATAATCCTTTTGTGAGACATCAAGGTAAGCAGGCACTTTGGGTATGTTTTCATTCAAATAATCTGAAATGCATGTTTGATCACTTTCATTCATTTCTTTCCCTACATCTAACTCAGATTTTTGCTTGGCCTTTCTTGGGTTTAGGGAACCTTTCATCTTCTTTGGTTTCAACAACTGATTATCTTGTTCATTTGACATTTGTTTGTGTTTTATTAAACCTGAGGGTTCATATTCATCTGCAGTCTCATTTTTAGAGAGCTCTTTACAGCTTGCTTTGTTTGCTTCATGCTGTTTACCCTCCCTGTGATTTAAAGAGAGTCTGAAGTCAAAATACAATGGATTACAGCCATATGAAATACAGGGCTCAGTTTTTGTAAACAAAAGTAATTCTGTGGGCCACTGCAGAGCAGTCTTGCCATCCTTGCTTACTACATGGAGGAAAGGCAATACCTGGGGCTTAACTTTTTTAACCACGGCCTCCTTTGCAAATGTTTCCATATTTCCATCTGTGGTTACTGTAATCTCCAAAGATCTTTCTCTTTTTATCACTCCAGGACTGTCATTAATGTTGCTTGAACAGGTCAACTCAGGTGCTGGCTGTCGTGGGAGCTCAGATAACTGGTCAGGCAGGTGGGCATTGCTGTGCTTGTAGGTGTTCAGCTGTGTACAAAAATTCCTAGCTTGGCATGAAGATGAAATGGCAGTTTCTAAGAATTGTTCAGATGCATTCAGTTTGCTCTCTTGCTCTGTTTCTCTCAGTGAAGCAGAAAAATTAAAATTTGAAAGTGGTATTTTGACTTTAGAAAATGAAGGATTAGCTCTGAATATTTTGTCTGATTCCCTATCACTACTTTTCTGATTTTCCTTCAGCATTTTAGGTTTTGCAGCTACATGACTAGATGCACTGTTATCCAAATCCATTCGGTCTTGTGTAATATATGACTCTTTATCCAAACTTGATTTCAGTCGTTCCTCCAAAAGTGTGGCAGAAGGACAGCGCTCAGTAGTTTGCTTTTTTTTATGGTTGGGGGACTCACTACAGTCATTTCCCTCTTCAGAGTTCTCACTGAAGACTGAGGCTGAGGACTCAAGCCTCAAAGGGACCTTTTTAGAGAATGAAAAAGACACTCCTGCCCTTTGAGAGGTATTCTTACTATATGGGAACATTTGTGAGATGTGATTTCCAAGTGCATGGTGTCTTTCAGCTGGGGGATGGTGTCTGCTTATAAGAAGTTGCTGTTTCTCTAGGATGTTTTTGGAGAAACCTTGTCTTTCACTTGTGATGGTTCTTTGAGATCTTGCTGTGAACTTGCCGCCCTTGTACAGGAAAATGTCATCTGCTGGTTGTTGCTTTTCCAGGACCAATCGAGGGGCTTTAAGCAATGGTCCACTCCCAGTGATGCTTTAAGGTGAAAAAAAAAAAAAAATAAGAAAAAGAAAGCTGCATTAAGTAACAAGTTATGTCAGAGCATACATTTGACAATGTCTGTCTGGTGAAGAAGGGTGTCATTCAATTTTTTACAAGCTAAAGCTAAGTTTCAACAGGGTAAATGTGCAGTTTATCATCAGTTTGAGCTTCTATGTAGGCAAGACAGTCTTTACCCATAGAAAATTACATGTTTTAATGTCAGCACATGAATGTTCTTTTTCAGTTATGCCCATGTACGAGCTGAACAAACATTGGTTTTACTCTGAATTTATATTTAGGGGAAAACCTAATCTGTGGAAAGTCTTGGTTTTCCAAAATGCCTCTGCAAAGGAATTGTGCCATGTTCAAGAAGAGATGCTTCCACCTGGAGCATCTGAAAAATCAAACTCTAGAAGAGAAACATGCTTCTTGCTTAGTGAAGAATGTTTGTTTGACTTTTTTTTTTAAGAGCAGATTCTTATTTTATTTTTAAATTACTCCACAATAAATGACTTTGCAAAATATTCAAAGAGATATTCATACTAAAACTGTCAGCTAGCATAAGTGGGGAAACAAATCACAACTTCACTGGTCTCAGGAACCATGATTTGACTTTGCCACATTTTCTGTTTTATCACATTTACTTCCATTAATTACATTGTTCCTCTTTTTTTCTCAGATTTTAAATTTAGTTTTCTTGTAATTAAAAAAAAGTTACCTATTCTAGGGCCTAAATAAAAATGGAAAACCCCTGATTTCTTGAAACAGATAATTGAGATTGAAATGACTGTTGCCATTTTCCATTAAAGATCTGACATTAAGCATAAAAGTGTTTTTCCAAGATTTCTTTTAAACACACATTTCATTAGACTAATTATCTACATTTGCTATCAATGTGGTACTACAGTACACTAACAAGAAAAAAAATGGAACCAGATTAAATAAAGAGTTTGATAAAAAAATATAAAAAGATTTAATTAAATGTAAATAAATTAAAACTGTTAGATCTGCATATAAGCTATCTATAATTGGCAACCATGTTTTTTTAAATGCAATAAAAATGCATTGATCTTCAACAGTGGGAAAGACAGAAAGACTCCCTGGAGTAGGGTCAACTCATAATATGAGAATATGTGAACATTTCAAAGAATATATTTGCATTTGCCAGAAATTCAGCACTAGGAGATACAAATTAACCCCTATTTTTACATTAAGAACAAATTATCTCTTGGAGAAGACATATAAAGAAATCCTATTCAAAGTCCTCTTTGAATAGCAAAGTATTTTTTTTTCTGTGCACAAAATTAACAATAATTTTGTTTTCAGATTGAGTTAGCTTGTTGTAAGGAGCTGTGTTGGAACCTGAGAGACAGTACCCAGAGATGGTAACAATTGTATGCGTGTAGACTTCTGCTTACAAAGGCTGCTGTTCTGTCTTTCCTGAGCAATCGGGAATGCTACCCCTCTGCCAAAATCCCAGCACTCAGCCTCTCCTGGGCCTATTACAGGGAGGAATAGAAAACTCTTTCTTTCAACACTCCCTGCAAAATATTATGGACTCCTGTCTCTTTCTAAAAGGAAACCAGCTCCTCCCCTCCCAGATTGGTTCTGGCTTTCCTATTATCACCCACATTATCGGTCTATGTGAGGCTACATCTTCAAGTGCGTGGGTATAAAGGAAGCTTCCCACAGGCAGTTACATTTGTTTCAGCAGATTTGTATGAAAATGGAGTCATAATCATAAAAGTGATATATTAGCACTTAACTGTTGTATTTCAGCAGATTGCTCAAAAGCAATTACATAGGCCAAAATGAGTTTGTAATAAACTCTGAATGCTGTTATTTCCAGGGTACAGTAGTCTTCAGATGAATTTAAAACAATGCCAATTTATTGATCTGATTTGTCATTGTGGTCATAGATTAATATAAACAGTTGGTCTGATGGCAATCTATCCTACTGAAGCATTCACTGTAATTAAATAAAGATTTCTCAAATTTAAAGGTTTACTGCTGCAATCGTTGTCCTCTGTCTTGACATTAATCAGTAGAGCTAACAGTATTAAACCAACTTAATTCAGTTAATTACTTGTTTCTCATTCAAATTATCCTACAAAGAAACCGAAGAATAATCCCAGTACCTTAAAAGTAGTAAAAATTAATCATAAAGGGTTTATCCTCTCCCATAAACTTATGATCAAATGTTAAGACAGTCATACTAATCTCTTCAGATCTGTTTGGATAAGGTAAAATGGTGGTATTATAAAAGCGTCTTCAAAACACTCCATTTAGAAGACATGAGAATAACTATCTACAGGAAAGAAAATGACAAACTTTCAAACAGCATGTAATTAAGTCAGAGGTTTTCAATGTATGGTTTGCAGAGCAGGATCATCCGGAGTTGAAGACAGCTGAAAACACGATACAGTACATACAATCTCTGTAGAGTGAGACACATTAGATTGTGTAGGAGTAAAAATATTATAATTTCTTCAGGAAGGGAGGAAAGAAGGCATTAGAATCTCATACAACTCTTAAAAACTTGCCATTCTGACTGCATCCTTAACTCTGCAAGCTGGTGGAGTCGCTTGAGTGCTTTTTCCTGTTTCTTCTCATCTTTCCACGACTTTGAAGCCACATTTCGAGCAAATTCCCTTTGTTTTAAATCTTTCAATCTCTGTGTGAAAAGAATATAAACAGAAGGGATTAGAGATGTACATAGCAAATGCAGTTCCTCTTACTCAATTTATTCACTTTTCATGAAGCTGGTATGTAAATGGAGAGTAAAAGTATATTTCAAATACTGTAACAGTGAGAAGAGATTAAAAATGTTATTTTTGCTTAACAAAACAACATAATTTGCCCTCTGCTATTTTTATTATAAATGCCTACATATGAATGATAGCTTTTTTTGGTTTCTGTTGTGTACAAATACAGACACAAAACTAGAATCCATTTAAAGAGGTCAACATTTTCCTATTCAATTCATCCTGTTGAAATGTAATCCACAGGCATATACTGAAACAACTCTGAGCTCCTATGTGTAATATATTTTATAGTTCTCTACTTGCACATGTATGCACAGATGTGTGGGGGCTTATCTGTTGGTTTTGTACCTTTTTAAGGCTGTATTATTTTCTTAAAGGAGCGAACCATTGTCTGAAATATTTGATCAGGAAACTCCTTAATAGTTATTTTCACAATTTTTTAATCTTCTCACACATCTATAAATCAGGTAATTGCTGTTGGAGACAGCAAAATTCTTTGCTTTTCTTGCATATATTTATTGCCTGATTTTGCACTACAGATAACATAAGGAAAATGAAGAAGACGACGTAAGCTAGAAAGTGTCAACAGCATCCTCTGCAAAAACAGTTGTCTCTGAGTTCACTGAGCTCTCTAGGAGTCAGCAAGCCTTAGAACTCCCAGTTTAGATCCAGGCTTCCATACTCCATGGCAGAAATGCCTGCCCCCTTCCCCAGTTCTCCAGTGTTTGGGGAAAAATGTTTACAAGCTTGGAGGGAGCTCTGGTGTATTCAGCAGATGCCAAACTGGAAGCTTTGAGGACTGGAACTGAAACTAAACTCCTGCATTTGCTTGCCCCATGGTCCAGTGCTCATCCATGGCTGTGCTCATCTGTGAAATTTAGAACTACTGTATCTGCACCATGAAATGCTAAATTTTCCATGGAGCAGTTTTTGCAAAGTAGGTTTGAAGAAACCTAATTTTTCAGCTTTTTTCTATTTTTTCTATTTTTTGATATTACAGTAATTTTTAAACTACTGCTCATCTTTCAGCATCTATGCCTACTTGACCGTCCCAGCACCTAAAGATGAATATCCCAATCACTGCCATCATCTCATGCTGTTTTACTGTAACAGGACCAAAAGATCAATATGCATCAGTAGGATAAATTGAAAGCTGACCAAGCATTGTAAAAGCAAATGCTACTTTCTGTAGCTCAGGTATGGGGAGCAGCCTAGTCATGGCACAGACCTGTACAATGGCCAGCATGCACCTCCTTCTGAGGTGTGAAAGAGTCCTCAACTTGTAGAGGTCAAGAAAATTATAAATGTATGAGAGGACTATTCCCTGTAGAGAGGTCGAACTTTTGCCTATAGATTACGACAAAGAAAATGGGTGAAAACCACCATCTAAAGAGATGACAGCTTCTTTTTTGTCCAGCTAGGATGAAAGAATCCAGTTAGTGGCAATGACATAATATGAGAGAGAGGCATGGAAAAACACCTGGTGGAAACAGGCTATACAAGGTTTGTGATTCCTTTCTGTGAAGAGTGCTAGAAAGCTGTAGTGAGCGTCTCTCACCATTGTCACATCAGCTGTCCTTCAAGTATGGGATTTCTTAAAAAGTCAGATAACACCTGTGAGAGAAAAAAGAAGTGCTGGGAGACTAAGAGCAAAAATTTTTTGTTTGCTCTCAGCCTTTTGGAACCCAAGAGATGTGCCTTTGAGTACTGATCTGGGGACAGGGAGAGCTGGGCTGTCTACAAATCATCTGCTCAGGGAGCTCAAGATGGGTCTCTGGCTCTCAGCCATGTTGATGGTTTTGCATAGACACTCTGGTTGGATGAGGATGAAGAAGCCAGGAATTTGCTCATGGAACTGGTACACCACCAGCCAGCAAGAATCATCATGCTGCCTAGTGCCTGATGAAAGCTTAACCATTTCATCAGAACTATCTACAGTCTGTCATATCTGTATGTTTCTCTGTGAAGTTTTTATCAGCCCCAACATCCAGTACTTCATTGAACTAGACTCTGAAATAGGACAGCTGCAAAGTCCTCTTTAAAGCTCTAAGGCTTCAGCTTCTTGGAAAGAAATGGTTGCTCCACCATATGTTTACCTCTTACCTGACCCTTTATATGCCCTTTCTCACTGTTCATTTGTGCCTTGCCAGGCCAGTCACATAGCACTCCATTCTCTCAACCTCACTGTCTGCAATTTACAGTCAAATGGATGACTATGTAAGACAATATTACTTTTGGTTCAAGAAAGAAGCTTTTCAAATAATATATTAAAGCCAAAGCTGAAAAAAAGAAATCAGAGAATTTTCCCAGAACAAATCCAAATGTCCTGTCACCTAGGTAATATTTACATGAGTGTAGAGATGTTTAAGCTGTAAAGATCCTATTCTCCACAGAAAAACATAGGTAGTCTTGAGCCTTATTAACATGTCCAATGTGAAGAAAGGGCAAAGAAACACATTTGAGAAATGCCCTTTAGGGCGGCTTGCTAAGGCTTAGCTGTCATTGTGGGCTGTTCAGCATCACACATAAAGCATTCATGAGGAAAAACAGAAACAATTTCTACCTGTCAAGGGAACAAAGAACAGTGTGAAACTGAGAACTATGGAATGCAGCACTGCAAAGCAATGCCATTTCATTTCTTTGACAGTTAGGGTGATAATCAAAAAAGCAAATGGACCAACACTAAGAATAGGAGTTCCAGCAGTATTTTTTGCTCTCTAATGGCATGCAGTGTGTGTCAGAGAAGTAGAGAAAAGAAAAAGAAATGCAGGTAAGCATAGCAGAGAATTAATCAACTGGAGCTGAAATGCAAGAAATCAAAAGCTCTACAATCTGGGGAGAGAAAGGGCTCTCCCTGCACATCCCCTCAGCAAAAAAAACCAAAGCTGTATTGCCAGAGCTCTAGTTAGGAGTCATAATGAAATTTGTCAGCTATGCTGGATAGATCATGGGAGTGCCTGCTGAACCTGCAAAACCCTAGTTTTCTTCACTAATAACCTGTGCCAGACTTCTGACAAGCACACAGATATTTTCTGCAGGTGGGGTACAAGAGCATGCAATTGAGCAGGTATCTGAATGACAGCCCCAAGCTCAGTGGGCGTGCTTGAAATTTAACATTGCTTTACACAGCAGTTGCATTTGTCATATAATTAGGTACTTAACTGGGCATCCAAATACAGACACATTTAATAAAATATGATTTATTAAATAGCTTCTTTGTGTTCTGTCCTCCACCTGCTACAAATACAGTTGTAATGCAGCTATATTTTTTTATATCATGTTTGATTCTAAGTTTTTTGTACACATGTGTGTGTGGACATTTCCATATCTAAAAGTAAGCCATCCCTTTTTTAATAAATACCCACAGAGAGTATTAAAAGACTACAAAATAATGTTCATTGTCATGGAAAGATTTACTTGTAGAACTGGTCTGAGTCCTGTTGGCTCTTCTGTCTAAGACTCAGTCAAAAACTGCTGCATCTATGCTTTTCCTCCTGGAACTCTGATATCAATCACCAGGAGATTTAAATGAATTAATGAAGCTGCATCTTCACTACCTACTTTTGCTAGAAATAAAATAACAGTGGTCAAATACCTGTAATTTAGCAATTTCTTTCCATTCTTAATGTCTGAGTGATTGCGCTTTGTTCTTTTTCAAATTGTCACTTTATTTGGGCCAGTACTTGCTTTGCAGTGACCTATGAGCACGTGAAGAATACTCACTGCTGGCTACATTTGCAGTACTGAATTTACTTTCTATCCAGAGTTCTGGATAGAGTCAGATCCTGATTTCTATTCTTCCCTGTGCAGGTAAATGTTTACCTGGATTGCTGCTCTTCTGATCAACTTCAGATGCCTTTCTTCACAACCACTGGAAAGAAATCAGCACTTTAGGTACCTAATCACCTGTTTTTAAAGCAACTGTCTAAAACAAGAGGGATAAAGTGAAATGTAAAATTACCTTTTTCTTTTCATTGTGTACAGAGGTTATTGAAGGTGTCTATCTTAATTTCTACAGGCTGTTCCCTTACGAAGGAGACACTGCTGACCTTCCCTCTGAAGTGCCTTTACACCAATGCACACAACATGGGCAGCAAACTGGAGGATCTGGATCCCACTGCTCTGCTGGAAAGTTAGGATCTAATTGCCATCACTGTGACAAGGGAGCAGAACCAAGCTGGCAAAACTTTAAGAAGTTACACCAATATTTTGGTGTAAAAGAAAAGGAGAATGGCATGGCTGAATCAAGACCTCCTGGTTAAATGAAGAGGCAAGAAGGAAATGGAAAGGTGGTGAAAGCAAGGACAGGTATTCTGGGAAGAGTATAGTGATGCTGCTCATCAAGCAGGAAGGCCAAAGGGCAGTTGGAGCTGATCTTGGCAAAAGATTAAAAGAATAACAGGGAGAGCAGTAAATTCAGCCCAAAAAATGAAGGTTAAAGAAAGCACACTGACAAATAAAGAAAGAAAATGAGAGTGGTAAACTGGTAACAACAAATGAGGAGAAATTTGAACTGCTCAAGAACTGTTTTGCCTCATTCTTAACTGGCAAGTGTCTCCATTTGAGGACCATGGGAGCATAGTACTGGGAGATAGCATTACTTCTCCTGAGTATTCTGCTAGGTCTATGCCATTTTATAGATTTTACAGGGGTTCTCAGTGTTAACTGCTTCAGATTATGAGAAGAACTGTTGTTGCAACTATACACTATAGTGTAACTGCATGATGTAAATAGAAGGCATCTTTGAGAATCTCAAAGTAATTCCCCATGTATTAAGCTAGAAATGTAATTTTAGTATAAATCAATTTTTTTTTCCATTACATTTAGAATATTTTTATGTTGGAATATCATCCACAATGCACCCTGCAAACTACACATTATGCATTCCAGCCCCAGCTGAAAATTTATATCTCACATTAGGTATATGTCTTCTTTCATATTTAGAGAGCCTTCTTTGAATTGAAGTCCTTGAACTAATGTGTTTGAGTGCCTGATTTGCTTTAAAGATTTATTTCTAGTCAGCAAAAAGGCTCCTTAATTAAGTTCTAACCAAATTCACCATAGAAGGGTTAATTGAGGAAAAAAGGAATGTTAATTTCAGTAATTATTCTCTTGCCTATAACCTCAACATTGGAACCAAATGCATTATTTGTAAAATTATTTCACACTGCAAACCATCAAATGAGAATGATAGTCACTAGAGAACATAATTAAACTTCATATGTAAAACTTACAGTGTTAGCTTGCTGAGTGAAAGTGAGGAAACAGCAATGAAGAAATTTGCCTTTACTATGGTAAGTAAAATCCTAAAAATAAATTGGAAAAGTTATTATATACAGGAATTAACACTGAGAGATGAAGCTCAAAAGCTACCTAATAAATTTTCATTTGTTTTACCCATAAATAGCTACAGATATCTTTGAAGTGTGTGCAAGTAATTAGTTGTTAGAGCGTTTGGTATTATACTCAGCTGTAACAGATTTAGTATTGGTAGTGGAGGTAAATGAGAAGACAAAAAGAAAATATCTTGGCCTGATTAGATTAGGGAATGAGATGACAGCAGGAGGGAGGAAAACTCAGTCCTCAGACGTGTCCTAGAGAATCCATCTATCAGTGAATGAGATGCTGATCATGGATCTAACCTGAAGGATAAATTACAGATCATCCTTTGGAGGGCTTGTTTTTTCATGTCTTCAGAGAAACTCTTAGTGTTTAACCAGTTCTGCAAATATTAGACTGATACCATCTATTGCTGGATGAAAGTATCCATTTGTGGTTCTTTCCATTTTAAAAGATCCAATTGTGTTTCTCATAAGAATCCCATGAATAAAGTTGAAACAGATGCATTTGGAGGCTGTTTCCATAGGGAGAGGGCAGAACATGCACTTTGTGCCAGCAACTCACTCCTGTGCAAGCCTGAGCTATTGACCACTCGTGTTTCTATCAGTTTCAGGAAATATACAGGCTCCACCAAGCTGGCTGCATACAGTGTACTTTGATTAGATGTATTTAGTGTCACTTTGAAAAACAGAGCAATTTATCCAGAAAAATCAACATATTTGAATGATAAAAAACTTGTGGCAGGGTCTGTATTTTCCCTTCAAGTTCATATATTGCCTCATTTGTCAGGGTGTTTGGACCTTTCTTAGATCAAAACCATGTTTTACTTCTTTTTCGTTCTCCTTTAAGCAGCTAAAATACAAGAAACTGGCATTACAGATCCTGTGCAAGGCTAACTCCTTTCAAAAATTTCAGTACTAACTGTAATCTCTTTTAAAAATATTTAAGACTTACCACAAACTTTTAAAGCTTGTCTCACCACTTTTTGTTGTTGTTTTGTTTTGTTTTTATTTGGTTTTTTGTTTGTTTTTTTTGTGTGTTTGTTTGTTTGTTTTTTGTTTTGTTGTTTGTTTGCTTGTGGGTTTGTTTGTTTTTGTTGAGGTTTTTGTTTGTTTGGTTTTTGTTTTAATGTATCAGGAAAAACACAAAATCACCTACATTTTAATAAAAAGAAAGTCTAAATTATCCCAGAATTCTACAGGTGAGTCCAAAACCTGGCCTCAAGCTTTCTTCAATGAAGTCATAATGCTTTCAGAGTAACAAAAATGACTCTGTAGAAATGCCCATATGTGGATTTTAAATAACACTTTTCAAAGACAGGTCTCAGACTTTTACAAAACTCTTCTTTACATGATATAATTTTACAAATAAATAAATGAAGGCAGAGAGAGATGAAGTGAATTTCAGAAGGAGCAGGGAGGAGACTGAATCAACATTTACAGGTATATATGCTTAATTATTACCTCTAACTCTTTGTACACCCATTGAAAAAATGTCAGACACCTTAACAAAACCTAATTTTAATTTAGCTGTATAATGGTTTGATTCTTGATAACTACGATAATGCTGAGTGGACACCAACAGAGCATAAAGGATAAACCTCTTCCAAATCATTGTGTTTGTTTATAGTTTACATAGAGGAAAGTTGACTCAACCACTGCACAGTGACTTTGAAGTGCTCTACAAGAGAAGAGGACCATCACTAAAAAGAGATATTTAATGTATAATTGAGATAAATGTAACCTTGCTTATAGTCAACTGAACTTTAGATGAAAAGTTATGAACTAGGCAAATGTGCGTGAAGGATATTGGAGGGAGTTACAGCAGAAGCCTCATCAAATATAAGGAAATAAAATATTGCTTTTATAATAGCTAGCTATAGAAAATATTTTAGATTTTGTTTGTTCGGGGTTTTTTTAATCAGTCTAAACCAAAGTATTCTTTCTCTTGTATTTGCCCAAAGTAGACTGAGCTCTTCTGGAGTAGGATGGTTAAAGGTAACCAAGAATCAAGCAGCAATTCTATAACAAAAAAATGCTTCCTCAAAGTAAAGGAGCTTTAATACATGACATTTCCTTGCAGCTTTGCTCAATCAGAAAAGACCACAAAGGAATTTTGTAATCATCCAATCAAAACTTTTCACTTACACAGGACAGGGGACATCCAGATAAATTGATGAATTTAAGTTACATTGACAAGAGCTATTTTATATAATCCATACTAAATTAAATTAATTACATTAAAATTCTTCAACATCTTGTGGAGACCCATATCAGTCATGCCAGTATTTTCCTTGGCACTAATGTCAGAATGACAGATTTTCTTATTTATTCTTTTTAAATCCTACCATGGCATCATCTAGATTGATGCTTTTTCTTCCAGATCTCTGAGACTCATTAAAAATAAACATTAATTATTAGGAGAGTTTATGGCCTGAACCAGCTGAGACAAAAATATTTATTTATAGAATATGTTGTTTTAGGTCCTTCTTGAGTATTGATACAGTGGTACTTCACAATCATCCTAAACATCATGGATGTGGCTAAGTCATCTGGCTTTGTTCCAGGTATAGAAGAGAAATCTGTATTGAACAGTCTTTTTTATATCACTGCTAACAAGTAAATAATTTCAGTTTAGACCAGAAGATACTTTATGCTCTCAATACATTTTCAGAAACTTTCTTATCCTCACCTCCGATGACTACAGATTTTTCTTTTGCCCTTTTTACTCCCTCCATGACTTCTTTTCCAATTTCTACACTTGTGATTTATAGTATTTACCATCCATTTTTCCTTTCTCTCCTTTATTATAAATTTAAGACAGAGAGAATTGACTTTCCTTCTAAATGAGATTAGCTGTTTATAACCTATTTGGTCTTTTTCTGTTCTGGGATTTAGGTTCCTAAACCATCTGCCAAGTGCTCTTTTAAATGTCTTACTTCTCTCTCACATCTTTCTGTTTGAATTTCTTGTCCCAGTCCATTTTACAAGTTCATTCACCTTTATGAAACTAAATTCTTGAAAGAAGTGCCTGCTACAGTTTGTTATTTGTACAGATATATGTAAATATTTTATTTGTATTTGCTAAATACAATTGTTTCTCCTTTGTTATTTCCTGTATGTCTGTGTTGATCATCATAATGCTAATAACATATAGATTAAAGATCAGCTTTAATGCATATGTCATTATTTTTTGATAATATTATCCATAAATAGATGAAGTGTATTTGTGCTATTCTTGTCATAAGGGAGGCCTACAGAGGCAGCGCATTCAGATGGAAGATCTGTTAATTTTAATTTCTTCATATATAGGATTGGAGTAGCACTTCCAGTCTCTGGTTTATTTTCAGAAAAAAGATGAACAGAAGTTGGGGGTGTTTTTGGTTGTTTTTTGTTTGTTTGTTTGTTTTCAGGGATAATAATTCAAGAGCCTGGTTTAGCCTTTGATTATTAGAGAAAATCTTCTGAGAGCACATCTCAGTACATTGTACTGATTTTTTAAAATGTTATTTTAATTATCTTTTATAGTTTATTTAATTATTTTCCAGTTTTGCTTCACATTATTATTGCATCTTCTCTCCTTTGATGTTAGCGTCCTTTCTTCGCTCTACTTGGCTTAACCATCTCTTTTCCCATTTAAACAGAATTTCCTCCTGAAATAACAAGAGCAATAAGGTGTTCCTTAGGCAAATTCAGTGTGTCATGGAAAAAGATGACCAAACCGTGAAAAATGAATGTCCTAATTTTCCAGTTTATAAAGGCAAAGATATTTTGGTGATATCTAGCTTCCTTTTCATTGCCATGTGCTAAAACATTATTTATTTGCAACTTGTGATTTGTATTTTATCACCTTGAACTTACTGGTGTCCAACATGTCACTGAGATGAAACTTGACACACTTCAATTGTGATGCCATAATTTAAAATTTTTAACAGTGTACCAGAAACTGCTCCCTGAAAAGAGATGTACTTTTACAAGAGCAATCCTGTACTACTTTTCTTACCCACCTATATAATCTGGAGTTATGGGAGGTAACATTTAATGCTATCCATGTAGCCATGCTCCAGATAATGTCTCTTTGTATTCACTCTTACATCAAATAATGCTATAAACACATCTATTTTTTCATGTAGACATGAACATGTTTAATAGTCTAAAGATGATCTATCACTCACTGTTTCTGAAATACTATGTCACTTTTCAAATTCTTTCCTATCACTTGACAGAAAGAACCTTTTAAGCAAGATTTACTACTCCCTCTCATGAAATTTTCATTACTGTAAAATTTGAATTTGCTCTGATCTTAAGAAACCATGGTTTCTTATCCCAGTAATCCGTATTTTTTTACACCCCTGAATTTTAATTATTTTGTGCAAAAAAAGAGAAATACCATGAGTAT
Source organism: Bombycilla garrulus (assembly GCA_013400315.1). Taxonomy (NCBI): domain Eukaryota; kingdom Metazoa; phylum Chordata; class Aves; order Passeriformes; family Bombycillidae; genus Bombycilla; species Bombycilla garrulus. Next base: position 102,229 of record VXBU01002530.1, on the reverse strand, counting down.
ATGTACTGAAATGAAAAAGGAGCCTCTCAAAATATGCACCAACACAGATCTAATATGGTGATAGTGGTTTCACTTTCTATAGACTAGGTGAGTTAATATCGGAAATTATTCTGGAGACAAGGAGAAGTAGGGCAGCTTGATTAAATATTATAATTATAATTTCTGAAAAAATCTTGATTGTTTCTCCACATATCATAGGTTTAGCTTTTAGAGAGACCTTCCACAACAATAAAAAGAATTCTATAAGAAAAAAAGTTGTTCATTTCCCCGAAATAACAAAGTTTTTATAACGATTGCTGTATACTTCTGATGCACTCCATGTCTGGATATGTTAGTCTATGACTTGTTGTTTGACATGTGTGCTGTTCCAATTTCTTATTATTTTCAAACTGAAGGCCAGAATCTTAATTTTTTTTCATTATTTTCATTATTTTTCATTATTTTTTTAAACAAGAAAGTGGACATTATGGTGTGCTAAATTTCAAAATGGGAAGGAAATCAGAATCTGACACAGGTTACTGAGAGCCAAGTTTATGTCAATGAATTGAATGTTTGGTCAAATTCAGACTCAAATTATGTAAAAGTAACACAGAACCCAGAAGAGACAGTTATTATGACAGTCATCATAAGTAAAGATGGGATTAATCTGAATATTCTGGATTCCCTTTGGAAAGTGAAAATTGTACCTTTTAGGCAATATTTTTGTATGCAAATATTGGTAACAATCACAGAATCACAGAATATCCTGAGCCAGATGATTGGGTCCAACTCCTGGCCCTGAGAGCATTCTCCAAACACTTGAACTCTCAGGCTTTGTGCTGTGATCCTTTGCCTGGGGAGACTATGTTCCTTAATAAACAGCATTGCTTTACCCCTAAACATGCTACTGCTTTACCCTATATTTTCTCAATTAATTATGATTTGCTTTTCACACAATCCTGGCTAAGACAGGAGATCCAGGGCAGGTTCAGAATGCAAGCCATATGTTGTTTTTCTTCTGCCAGAAATTATTTAGTACCCTGTTGAATACCAGAGATCCTAAATGGCAAGTGTAAACACACATCAATGGAATGTGACTTTTCAACATAAGTAGTTAGGTGTCTCTTTTGAAGGAAGCTGTACTTGGAATCCATCAACATGCTAAGAGCTGAAAACAAGCCAAGAAATGCTAACTATAAGCATAAAATATGTCACAGGGTTCCAGGGAGTTTCTGCCAATTTCTCTATACTTACACACTCGATAAAAGGCTAGAATTTCTGCTGTGCAGAAAACTTTGATATCTGGGATTTCTTTATTTTTTAGTCTTAGTGGGAGAATAAAATTCAGAAAAATTATATAAACAATGAAATTATCAAGTGGCTTGATGTTAATGCATCTAAACAGCAATGCAACATGTCTTGAAGTTGCAATTTTCGTAATTTCTCTGTCTCAAGAATGATACACAAAAGGTGTGACTATGTTATAATTAATACTATGAAAGTATTATTACACACATTACAAGAAATTTTGAAATGTATTTTTTTAGAAGTAACACTGCTGAAACAAAGTATGTCAATCTTCATGAACCATTTCAAATTGATTGAAACTAAATGAGGTAAAATTTCTGTATGAATTATAGTTTTGATCTTACCACATTCCTAGGTAACAATTCCACTCTAAAAACATTTCCTGAAAAATTAGAGTTTAGGCTTTTTTGGTTTGGTTTTGTTTATATATTTTTTTGTTTGGTTGGTTGTTTTTTTTTTCAATAAACACATATTTTTTACTGTTCTATCACCTGCATTAGTATGTTTGTTTTGTATTCACATGCATGTTACCTACATTTTTCTATTTATTCCCCTGGAATTTAATCTGAGAAGATGCTTAAAGAGCCCTTGTCTTTTTAATGACTGCTGATAAAGCCTAATTATTATAAAATTGTAGAAAATGTGAAAGTGAAATGATAATCAATCCAGGTTACCTCCTTTATTTTTCTCTTAGAGATACAATAAAATACATTAATTAATGCATTTAACTAAGTAAGGATGATAAATCACTAATCTCACCCTTTTTACTGCTGTCTTGGCAATGCACAAATATGTTTCTATTTTCCTTTAAAATATTTGTTTCTGGTAGGAATGTCCCTTAACGAGGTACAAGGCACATTGTAAGGTTCCTTGAACACAAACATAGCTGACAAGCATGACTTAAAACTCCATAGGAATCAATTGTGCAGCTACATTCTCGCATATTAATTACTGCTTGGAAGGTGCAGGCATTTAAAAATGAACAGAAATATAACAGATGCAGATTCTAGACATCTTTATGGTACCAGATATACTTTGTGTATGTCAATGGGATAAAAAGTATTATCATTTTTTGAGGTGAGGGAAAGTTATCAGCAAGTTCAAAAGTTATGCAGAACCCACAATAAATGTAATTTTTCTGTGAACATTTAAAATTTTGCTAATGACAGCTAACTGCTGTATTTCCAAAAAGCTGATTATGGCACAGGACTGCCTCAGGTAAGATATGTACAGATGTGGCATATCCTGTGGAATATGTTCCTTAACCTGGTTGAATAATACCTTATTCTAAAAGTCATCCCACAAATATGAGTTCAAGTACTTGTGAACACATGGTCAGCAAAGCCAATAATAGCATCTGGCAGTGCTTTGCCTTTCTCACCTCACTGTTTGTAGATATGGTAGACCCTGATCTTAAAATGACACCAGGTATTCCAGATCTACTGATTTAACAAAAAATCCCAACCACCTGCGCAAAATATGTGGTCTATACACAATATTATGTAATATTTGCCAATCTTCTGAAGCTGGCACAGGAAATAGAATGTACATCTGTGTTCAGTCTTGCCCGGTTCTTGCTCATTCATCGTGAACAGACAGTTTCACATGAATGGTAACATTTTGCATAGAAGTAGATAGAAAACATGCTGTTTATTCTGCTTCTTCTGTCCTTATAGATGGTATTTAAAAAGTGGAAACATTCTGTATCCCTGAATACAGAGATGCTGAAAAAGACAACACCAAATTATTTATTAAATAATACAGGCGAGACTTCAGTCTGGATGCCCTGAAGGTTACCAGGGAGTAATAATCTGAACATAAATATTTAGATTCTACATGCCTAGGTCATTAAATTAATATTCTATGTATTAGCATTTCAGAACTCAGAACCAAAGAGGAATATGTTGATTTTGATAACTACTTTTATGCACTATGATAAAGAAGCATGGCCTGGTCAAAATAAATTTTTCTATTTGAATGGTATATTTCAGGAAGTCTTTTGTTTCAAATTTTTGGTTTTGGTTTGCCATTTTAAAACAGTCATAAAATAATTTTTAAATTAATTTAGTTTCCAGATCTTTTTCTTTGTCTATATTTTTTATGGGAGCAAAGTTTGAAACAATGGAAAATTATTTGAACCAGAAATGCTGAGTTTCCACCAGGTTAACTGCACCTTTTGTCTAAATATAATTGAAGAAGAATTTATTCCTTCATGCTCTGAGTGAGGACTTATTGTACAAAATTAAAATCTAAAATTATATTTTGAGGCGTATTTTTTTACTTTTCTGTGGTTTGGCATAATCTTTTTTGGGTTTTGTTACAAACATGATCCTTACAATTCCTTGCTTATTTTAATAAACTGCATCAACCATTCCTCCTGCTAGGAAAATTACTTTTGAAATTTTAGTAATTAAAAGTATACGACCTGAGAAGAATGGAAAGAACAATAACACAGGCATTAATGAAAAGCACTTCCTCTAACTGACATCCTGGTTATTGCCGTGTCTTAAATGCCAAAATCTGATAGTATACTTTTGTAATTCCTTACATAATGAAATGCTTAAGAAAAATTCTACAGTCATTGGACCATCATTAACAACTATGAAATTGGGTGTCTCATGGGTTTTTTTCCAATTTAAAGAGGGTTAAATTGCTAATTTACATGTTAATTAGCATTCATTCTAAAGAACACCAAATGTAATTCCATAGCATCTAGCATTTAACAATTTAGCTTATCAAGACATTAAATTCCAAAGAAGCTCTGCATTATTTGCAAGAATTTTTTGAGGGCTAATGATGAAAGGAATCTCATTATTCTAAGTAACATGGAATTAGGAAGGATGAATACTGCCAATTTATTTACTTTATCACTGAGTAATAAGAAAGCAGCAACACATTGGCATGGCAGCAGGTTTAACTGTTCTTTATAAAGCTCACTGATCTGCACAGACCGGTAAGTTTAAAATAAAGAATAGATTCTGGTGACATTTCTTTGGAATGTGTTGCCTCGAGTCACTCCTAATCACCGGAGTGTGCTCAGTGGTATTTGATAATCCTGTTTCTGCTGCTCTGGAGCTGCTCTGGTACATGCACTTGCTCTGGTGTGCAGCTGAAACATCTCTGTGTAGCAGACCTGTGAACACAAACCTCCCCTCATACCCTTTAAGAAAATATTGCATGATATTATGAAGCAAGCATTCATATTAAGAAAATTTCAAACTGGGAAAATAAATGTTCTTAGTACAGTGAAACCACAGAATTATTGTGTTTATGTTTTGCTTTTGTGCATATGTTGCACACTATTTACTTCAATGCTGATATCATCCTGTTTTGCTTTATGTTACCCTTATTTGCATTAGTTTCTGTGATATGGTACAACCTGATTGTCTGTTCCCCTGAACTGCTACCTCAGCATTTCAAAATTGCTGGATTGCAGGTGCTCAGAAGCACAGCAGCTGTGATGTTTTTTGAAAGGCAAGATTTCTCTGTGTGTAAATAATAGAAAGAAGCTTTCAGGACAAGAAAATTTTGGTCTTATATAATCTAGCAGTAATAAAAGATGAGAATGTATATGAAAACAGCTTAAGAAATTTCATTCTTTGCTTTTTTTCCCAGACCCCAGCCATTTTTTATGCTGTTCAAGTTCTTTGTATTATTTTCAATGCAATACTGTGTGCCAATACAATATCTATGGTACCCTCTTAAACAGAATTAGAGTTGTGGAATGTGGCCTATTCACTCAATCCCTCATCTCTAAATGCAATGACTTAGACATTGGTGGTGCTAAGTGGCTGATATTGAGAGTTTCCTGCTGTGCTTTATCCTGGTATTTCTCCTCATTTACTGATTATTTCTCCTGGTCCTCTTCCCTTGTCTTTTAATTTCTGAGTTTCTATGCTTTTCAGTTCTTGCAGTTTCTGTCCACACCTATTTCCATAATTGCTTCCCAAAACCACTTGTTCTTCTGTTTCCCCCTCATTTCACATCACTAGTTCTTTTGCAGGCAGCATCTGTATCCCTTGGACAAAACAGATTAAATTCTGAAGTACAGTCCATCTTCAGTACAGAGTCAGGGAAGACTCACACAGTCTTTCTTCAGTGAAAACAACATGCAACCTGAGATTCAAGGTTTCATTAAAGAGCAGATACATAAAAGTATCACTTTAGGGTGTCCCGATTCCAAAACCTTCTCACTTCTTTATTCTTGACTTTGCAAATACTATGTATTTTTACTGCTATTTGCTAAAGCTTGTGATCCATAAACAAAATTTCAGCCCAATAACAAAGAGCAATGGAAAGCTTGTTCTTAAAATACAAAGTCTTTGTGAACCTTAACTATCACAATCAGTTCTGTATCTAACAATCCAGTACTGCTGGGGTAATCTAGTTTGTAATCAAAACTAATTTAGATACAAGAACGATGAACGAAAGGAGTTAATTCACATGAACAACTTCTGCAAGGGTGAGAAAAACTTTTCCATTTAATTGTGGAAAAAACAGTGTGAGAAAAGCATAACTATTCAGCAAGAAACTACCAAAAATTTGCTCTTCAGGAACAGTTACAGTCAGAGTGGAAGTAATTTTTAGAAGTATGAACAGAATATACATTGAAAAATCAGTGTATTATGAACAGCTAAGAAAGTGTAAAGCTATAGCAGAAATTAGAGAATGTAATAAATTGCATAGGAATAAGTAGCAACAAGAAAATTGCTAGTTTCACAATGAGCATGAAAGAAGTGTGTCTTTAAGCTAAAAGACACCAAAATGATAGGATAGACTATAGAAATTAATTCTTTGCTTTTAGTTTTGGTCTTTATATAAAAAGAAACTAGACTAGACTAGAAACATCAAGAGTATGCTGTTTGCAAGGGAAGAGAAAGATGTGGTTAAAAGGATAGAGCAGAGAAAACGGATTATTTGTATTGTAGATTGATGAATAAATAAAGTAACAGTTGAGAATTTCACAGCATCCATACTCCCAAATTCAAGAGAAAAAAAATGTTGCAAAGAAGCAGAAGTGTCTGACAAATGTTAAACTGGAAGATCATTCTAAATAATTGTATAGTGGAGATAGTTAAAATACAAACTGGTAATAGATTTGTCTAAAGTTAGAAATAAGCAGGCATTTTACTGAAATTAAGGAATAATTGGTGGAAAAAATCTATGAAACTGTTGACTGTATTGAATCATAATGTCAATATTCTGATGTATGTGTCAAAAGCATCCACTCTGACTAAAGATATTTATGGTAAGTATTCTGGAGATGGAAAATATAAGTAATAATAACTTCCATCTCTAACACCCCTCTCTTTGAAAATATATAAGCATCCTTCATTTTATGCATTTAAGTATTCTAATTTATTTTTTGAGGGGCCTGCTTATAGGGCTACGTCTTAGTAAGTTCACATTTTTCAGGACTGGGCCTTATTTTAAACCCTCTAAATTGCACACATATAACAATTTGTGTATGAAATAGCTGCTTTGAAGAATAAAAATCCATTGGTAAAGAGGACAGTAACTACAACATATACAAAATTCTTGCATCACTTCAAGTCCACTTATAAACCAGCTGTTTGAGGAAATCTAACATCATATTACTGTTTCTCTTGTTTGACTTCTTTCCTTAATCGTACGAGGGATGTGAGGAATGTGAAAATTTTGCTACAAGTACGCATGTATTTCTTGACAAGGTGATTTTTTGTGTGCTACAGGAGCAGAATCCTGGTGACTGCAGACAGCACCACTTTCTAACTGAAAGCAAGAAATTATGAGGTATTTTACCACTCAGATTGTTTCCCGGAGAGCCACAGAGTACAGACCCCATTAGTACACCCAAAACTTGGCCCTACAAAGTCAGGGCCAGTGTCCTGCTTTTAAAGGGTTGGCTTTTTAAAGGCCAGTGTCCTGATGCAGAGGTACAAGGAGCAGGGGCTACAGGGAAGAACCTCAGTCCTGTCCACAGGGAAGCACCAGCGGAACAGTGGGTCCACCTATGTTTCAAGGGAAAAAAGCAGAGACTACACAAGCATACACAGTAGGGGACCTTCCTGCTGGTATAGTCCTGTCTGTGATTAGTGTGTTCTTATAGTTAAATATCTGTTCCTTTGCTCAGAAGAATGTTTCTTAGTATGTTGCCTTATTTCCCAGGTCCTAAGGTAAAATTCCTCAGATATTGCCAAACCAGCTTATTTTTTTTCCTCCAAGTGACAATTTTTTGGATAATACAGGTTTACCCTGGAGCCAAAAGACATGACTTACTTTTCCTCCAATAAACATGGAGATGCTGGAAAAAACACCCTCCAGATGAACTAACAAGATCTCATCAATTGCACTCATTCCTGGACCTTTCTCTCAGTTAACTTATCAGTGTATTTTCTGGGTGGTAGCAGCAATGCTAGCTAAAATGTAAGCATGTTTGCTAGCTTTGATGTTTAACAGGAGCTAAATCTTTGCCTGAATTAGAGTTTAAATCCAAAAGCACCATAAAGGCTTAACAGTAAGTGCCAACAGCTGTACACACTAAATCAGGCTCTCATGCCAAAAATATTGCCAAATGCTAGTATGCATGAATGTAAATACTAAAGTACAGGTATGTGTATGTAAACTAGAGCAGACTGGAACTTCTGTGCCCTTACTTAGTACTGTCTGCTTCAAGGACACTAAAATTTATGTTGTGGGGTATTTTCAACAGATTTTTGTTAGTTTGTGTATTTTTTATCATATGATAGAATGTGATGCATTTAACTGTATGGTTAAATTTCAACAACAAAACTCAAGACTTGCTTTGTCATCAGAAACCCCAAGATGGCAATACAGTCTTGTTTTTCTTTGCTGCTTATATCTATTATTATTATTATCATCATCACAATTATTACATTGCAGTACATTGAACAGATTTGTGATTTTCTCATTTGCTGACACCTTAAAGCTTTGCTGATTGCTAAGGATTATTTATATAAAAAATTTAAAGCTCCAACCACTTTGATGATAACTGAATGAATGAACACTGTGCATGACCTGGAGTTATTAAAAGATTCCATTTAATAATGTCAACCAAATAGACATCTCTGCTCAAGTTTTGCTTCATTTTAAAGATGCACACAACATGGTTTAAAAGAACTATACTAATATATTATTTTCAGCTTAGCCAACTCCCACATATGTAACATTTTCAGGTAGCAGCCTATCTTGGTTATCTACATCCTGATCACTTTTGAATGAATTCACACCAGGACCCTTGTGCTTTTCAGTGTTCAAATACCTTTGGCAGAGCCAGGGTACTTCATTCTGATGCAGTTAACTTTTGCTTTAGTGAATACATTGAGCAAGCGAGAGCAAGCAGCCTTCACCTTGATGCTTGAGGAGAGAAACTGCAGATTTATCAAACGGGCTACTCCCCGTGACTGCTGCCCCGGACTTTACAAAGTCATTGGGAGAAACAAGAAGGAGAAAAGCTATGATTTCAAGTGAGCTAGTTGATATGTGGTGGGCCAATGAGAGATGCATGCACAAGGCTGTACGGTGATGAAAGCTTAGGTTCTCCCAGAAAAGTCACACACACTCCTGCCCCAGCCTTGTTAAGTGTCAGGTTTAACAACAGAGGGTTCAGGTAAAGTTGGGTGGGAGTGCAAACTTCCAGTCGGACAGATTTTCTATGTTCACTTTATCCAGCCCTGAACTGAAAGAAATTAATTTCCAATAGTGGGTAATAGCAATGAAAAATTCCTGTAGTATGCCAGGAAAGATGTTGAGACTAATGCTGACAAGACAACCAAAGGAATAATAATTGCTTGATAGTGAGACAATGTTACTCAAAAATAAATAATATTGGACCTCTATAGGGTCATTACAGTGTTAGAAGATAATGAAGCTGTAGGCATTGATCTTTGATGGTCTGTTCAAATTCCACACATATGTATGTACATATACATAATATTTTTATGCCTATAAGTTTGAGGGTCTATAGCAAGCAGAGAGAGACACAAAGTATGTCTGAGCATACTGCTTTAGAAAAATCTAACACAGAAAGACAGCAGAAAGACCATTTATGCAAACAAGGCCAGACTGTCATTAAAACATTTTGCAGCCTCTGAGGACAGGGAGGGCAATGCTAGGTCCATGGTATGTCAGCTGCTAGGTCCAGGACTCAGCACTTCCTGCTATAACAACCGGTTGAAATCATCCATAAGAAAATGGATCGCAAAATTAATTTTATGAAACCATAATATTTGGAGATTAAAGTGACAATTCTCTGAATAAAATCTGTTTCCTCTAGAAGACAAGAAAAAAAAGACATGATTAAGCATTCAGTGCAATATCCTTCTTTCTGTCTTTCTATCTTTTCTAAATATCATTGCCACTTTAATACAAATAGTGAAGTAGTAGCATTTAAATGGGAAATCACATGGGAGGACTATACTGTATTGTAACTGAGATGCAAAGAGTGTCTCATTTTAATTTACTCTCTTTTAGAAGAATGATGTTTAGAACATATCCATGCAGATTACTAAAGCTACCCTCAAATTACTGCTGGGAAACAGAAAACATACCTCCAGAGGAAGAAGCTCTTGTGGTGGCTAATGTCCCTCCCAGAATAAACATTTTGAAACTAAGCTATCTAAACCTACAGGAAACAATAAGTTAACTTTTTTTTTTTTTTTAATTACGCTGATAAAAGCATGAAGAATAAAGGCTTTTCTGTGACTGACTATGAAAGTCAGAGGAAAGGGTACACCTACACTATTCCTAGAGGCAAACTAATGCTTTTCCCAGACTTGGCTGACCAGGTAAGAAGTGAGAGGGGAGAAGAGACTGAATTACCTGTCACACCGGGAAGGTAGCTAGCTAATCCTGCATTAACTACATCTGAAAGGGCAGGATGAGGTGAGCTTGCACTGCCAGTTGATATTCTGTATGTGTTGTGCATTTCTGTGCAGATTCTTGGTTTCCAGAACTATGTCTGGCAGCTTTTAAAGCAGTAAATTTATCTGAAAATTAAGAAGAGTTTTATTGCTTAAGCAAGCCCTCTTACAAGAGATATCTGCCAAAAATCTCCCCTGCCCAACAACCCAATCATAGTTGCTGCATGAAGCAGGCTATTTGATAAGCATAACCTGCTTTTTGCAGTGGGAATGTATGAAGAGGAAAGAGCACAAATGGCTCCATTTGAGTTCAGATGTATTTCTGATGAGTTAAAAAAACAGCTCAAGGGTGAAAAAAACTTTTGTGCAGCAAATGAGGATTTATAGGGATTAAAGTCACAGGTTTAGGATCTGGAAAAGCATTTGTTTTGTATCATTATAATTTTTTTATGTATTAATTAATGGAATGGTGATGAGAAGAATTGCTTTTGATTTAATACATAAATGCATAACTCCAGTTTGGGAGTGATTGGACAAAAGAATCCCATTATTACCCATAGGTAGCTGACTGGGGTACTTGAATTCAGCAGGATGCTCCAGCATGATGAGTGGGCAGACCTTAAGCAGTTTTTTAATGAAGTGCTATGATGGATGCACACAGAAGGTTCCAGGGTGATTTACATCCTCTGTGATGCTGCAGAAGCCAATAAGATTTGCTTTCAGGGAGGGTGAGGAGTTTTGCCTTTAGTGTTGCTCATTTTATTCAACATTATTATTTCTAATCCTCTGTCAGAAATACCTGCAGCTTCTAATGGTTTCATGTATTTTTGAGGTAGCTCCTGACCCCCGTGAACCCACAAGTGTGATCACACAGAGAACGCTAATTCCCTGGCAACTTGGATGCACGCAATACGTGAGCACTTAAATGCAAGCACTAGCAGAAATACAGGAGAAAAAGATATATCTATGGAATGTAGTTATATGTGCTGAGCACGCCAGGTCAGCAGATGTGCTTCCTAGAATCAGAGGTACAGAAATATTCAATCCTCCTGGACTTTGTAAACCATTTTCTTTAAATTCTGAAGTGTTTATATGAATTAATAGCATTTTCCTTCCATATTGCCAACTGAAATATGGATTTTGCTAAAACTGGAGGAAAATTGGGATGCAGGAAATGAATTTAATAGCCACATAGGTGCCTATTAAATATACCTATCACATACAAAAGTGATGAAATTGATACCAAAAAAAGTGATAAAAAATCAGTATTTATTATCTTTTTCCATTAATTCAACATTTCATTAGGGATTATTTTATATCATGTTCTGCATGCAAGGAAAAATATATTTCACATGAGAAATATTATGAGACATAGAGTTTGACTTGAGAAACAGATGCTTTTAAAAAAAATAAATAGACAAATCCTTTTCTGCCCTTGAAACAGCACAACCAGTTTGAAACAGCATGGTCATATTTCTTCTGACAAAAGCATGAAGAATAGAGGATTTTCTGTGACTGGGAGGGTCAAAAGAGGAGGCTGGCCATTTGAGGAAGTGCTTTCCCCCTATATGAGATTTTCAAGTAATTCCACATTTAAATATCATATTTAATCAAATTAAGTGTGGACATCAGTATTAAGAGTGTACCTAAAACTACAGCTAGAGGCCTTTCAGTCAGAGTAGCTTAAAAGCAATTGTGATAAAAATGAATATTTTCCATTTTATTTTTGTGGAAAGGTAGCATGTTAAAGTATAAAACATCAAATGATGGATTGTCTTCTACTTGGGTGAATTTAGAAGCCTCCCACAATCAATGAGGAGGGAAGCAAGACTGTTGTAACATGCAAGACATTTATCAGGTTTACCTGCTTGTGAGCGTGGTCATAAGAATTGATGTGGTTGTCAAATTCCTGGTGTTTGTGGTACTGCTTGTCACATAGTTCACAGTAGAAGTTGGCCTTTACATCCTCCAGGGCCTTAGCTGCAGCTTTCTCCTTCTCAGCATAGTCCTGCGAAGGCAGAAGCAAAGAGAGGCACTTCACCTGAGACTGTTCAGCGGCTCTTTTCATCAGCCACATTACAAGCCCTGGACAGCTAGAACACCAGACTCCATCCCAAACATGCTTAGGAGGTTTTGGTCTTAAATGGGACTCAATAATTAAGAGTTGTGTTTCTCGGGGAGTTGTTCTTACTACCCATTGTAGGCTCTGCAGTAGGAAAAGTAGAGAGGAATGGAGTGCAGAGAAATACCATCAGGATACTGCCTAGCTCCTGGGCAGGAAAGCTGAGCAGTGAAGAGCAAGTGCGCCCTCAGTGTTAGCCTGTTAACTCTGACACCCGCCCCAGATTGCCTCAGCATCTGTCTTCTCTTTTAGGTACTATTGCTCACAAGAAATAGGTTAAATCTGATGCTATGGCAGATTTTCTTTTGTGCTCCCCTTTCTGACTTCTATGAAATATTCACTAGGGCGAGGCAGCAGATTGCTATGGCTGGCTGAGATTTCCCTGGAGCAGAGCCACCTCTGCAAGAGCCTTTTCTGCTTGTCCCTATCCTTTCTGACATCTGCGTGAAGGGACACACCATCCAGCCTAACCAAACTGAAGGTAACTCTCACCTGCCTGACACAGGCTATGACCATTGAGGAGAGCACTAGCTTATGCCCAGGCTCATGCAAACACAGCTGAAAACAGGGAAAACAATTAGCTCCTACACAGTTGCCTTCCATATCTCCCCAGTGACACAAGTGAGTGCTATGGAGAGACAAATATCTCAATTTAATACCTAATATTAGGTAAAAAGAGAAAATTTCAAACGTAGGAGACGAAGGTTACTGAACTCAAATTAATGCATTTAAAGGGCCTGATATGTGAAATTGGAAGCAGCCTTTGTCAATCATTTCTTTTAAAGGTCCTTCATTATACTGTTGTTATTATTGTGACACATCCTTAAACATTTTGCATCAAAGTGCAAATATCTGATACTGAAAACAAGACCAAAAAAGTTGGTAGAAGCTCTTAATTTTATATTCATATTGACAAGCTGATATTGCAGTAACTCATCATTTGCTGTACCATTTTACTCTCCTAAAGAAAGGAGTACTTTCTGCTGCTAGGCTGTCCATGCTGTGCAGTCAGCGTTGTCTGCTGTCCACATGCTTCCACCACTCTTTACGTGACAGACTCAGAGTACACTGCACATCTGGGACAGCCTGCTCTTAGCACATCACGCTGCCCAGCACTGCTTCAGGGACCAGAGTGGGGTGAAGGAGGGTGTTTGTGTATGGCAGATTAAAATGAACATACATTCTGAGCCCTTCAGAGGGGGAGGGACTTTCTCAATGAGTGACCTGATTCAAATCTGAGACTTGGCCAAGCAACTGATGCTGGTTGTCAGTGTGACACACTGAATTTTGCACAGCTCTGTGCTGTGAGCCCTTCTGTTGTGCCCTGGTCTTTACACCCTCAGATTGGTGTGAGCAGGTCTTTTTTATACCACAGTTTTAGATGCTGCCTTTGCTGGTGAGATTAACTTAATCTAAACTTGACTGTCTAGAAGTTAAGTGTATGGGTAAGACAGTATCCTAAGCTTCTTCTGTAAGAAACAGAAAAAATTCTAGGCACTGTCAAATGGTTATTAATCCCATCTATTTCAAAAACCCATTTTAGGATGAGATTAAATTCTCCAGAGGTTCTGTCTCTCTCCGACCACTGCAAGGCTCTAAATTAACCTGGCCTACATCCTTAATTCTTAGATTGCTGAACTCAAAGATAATAAATTCTATTTTGTATTTCTTTAGATTTAATTCTAAATCTCAGCATGAAACTTGCAGGAAGTGACCTACTTGAAGACAGGAGGTCAAAGGGGAACACTGTGCCCAGAATTTTGATTTTACATCTTATAGACGACATAAATGATTTGCCAGTTTGTCCCAGAAGGAAACATGCAAAAGCTCTTTCCTGCAAGCATATAGCTCAGGTGGGTCAATATACCATAGTACACTCAGAAAACAACTAACCTGAGCTAACATTTCTCCACTTGAGACGCTGCTCAATTATGGTAGTTAATCCTTGATTGTATCAGGGAGAAATATTCTCACAATTAAAGAGTTAAATAGCTTCCATTAGTTATTTAAATTTACAGAGCCCATTAAAAAGTGATACTTTTCAGCGTATGCTTCAGACCCATTGTTTTGCTAGCATTAATTATTCACCAGGTCTTTGATATAATTAAAATCCATAAATTAGAATGTGGATGCAATAGTATTAATTATGCAGAGATGTCTTCCCTGAAAGTCAAGTGTTGTAGGCAACATATTTTTATTCTAATCTGGTAAAAATGTAAGTTTTGCACTCACTGGAAGCCAGCCAAAGCATAATAGTTTTGGGGTAGGGGTTGTGCCTTATTTTTTTTTTGCTTGGTCTGAACTGTCAATTAAATATTTGCAATCTACTCTATCTTTCCTTCTGCTGAAGGAGAAGCCTAATTGTTTGGGATGAACACACCACATTATTGTCTGTAAAGCACAACTGAAACTGTTGCTCATGAGCACTCCAAACTGCCAACTTTATCTTTCTCAGCAGAAATTAATACAGTTCATTTCACATAAAGATGTTTTAAAATAGCAACAAGGAAGCTCCCAGGTGCATCCTAAGATAATCACAACTACCTCCATTGCCTTATTGCTTAATTATGCTTGTCTGCCATGGCAAAAGATATAACTTCCTGCTTGCTTATCAATCAGATGCAGGGAAATTGAATGCCACATCACATACTTTAGAAAGGTCATGGATTTTTCTTTCCCTACAAAGACATAAGAACTTCTAGCACTACTGTAAATTGTGCATAGTCAAATTAATTTTCACATCCAGACTTCTAATATCATCTCACTAGAGTTGTATAGACCCATGGTCAATTCTAGCATGATAAATATGATCATATGATAGAAAATCTATGAAATTACACCTGTAGAAAGCATATGTGATCATGAAGGCCTGATCACACAAATGCAGACACAAGCAGGCAGGAAAGATGCACCAATACATTTTGAAATGTAGCTCTTCAATGGTAAGGAATATATGCGCCACAGTCTCATAAACTTTCTTCTGGGTCATACCCTCCTTAGTAATGGCACATAGCCTGGGTAGACATGTATATGCTTATAAGACAATATAAGTTAGCAATTCTGTCTTCAAATCATGGACAACAGGGCTGCAAGCTCATGTAAGGGGTGATGCCATCCTTGTAGGTAAAAACTTCTAGAAACTGTAGGTTGACCAACTTCTGTGGTGCTGGATGCTGACAGTGTAGTGTATAAGGATAAAAAAGTGCAGAAGATGTCTCTGAATGCATTTTTTCTAGAAGCCTGCAAAATGGTTCCAGATTATAGATTGTAACTGCATTCACACCAATGTGACCCACAGAGGCACGTAACTGTAATAAATGTTTACGTATTGGATTAATTTAAAAAAAATACTTCTCTAGCATGTTAGGCCAGAAGTACTTTCACTTAGCAGCTGCTTTTGCAGTATGATTCATATTGTGAAATCACAATTAATGGTAGCTGACATTTCATTTTCTAATATAGGGAAAATCAATGAAAAATCCCATGTAACTGAGTTTTCTTGGATGTTGCCACTGACATCTAGTCAATTAGAAATCATTTATTAAATCCAGAGTCTGTAATAGATATTTAATAGACTGCATGACCATTAAAGGATGCTGATCTAGACAATACAATACCACATTTCTTGTCTCAGTAACTGATAGTAAATATATCTGCTATGTTCAAATGGACTAAGGTGAAAAGTAGGTCACGATACAATAAAACTTGCAGAGGCAATTTTCTACAAACCCATGGATTTCTATAAATATAGTGGAGTGAATGCATGGTGCTTTTAATAGAATATGAGAAAAATATAGCATCATTAGCCCACTTGTGATTACCTGTTTCTGAATTGGAATGCAAAATTAGTGACAGAACAGCTAACTCACACTAATGGAGAGCTCAGTAAGTAACAGACTGCTCCCCCTTTGGGGACATAAGCAATCAGTTTGGTAACTTAAATATAATTTTGTGAACCAGATTAGATATGAATGCAAGTTTTAAATACTTATGCAACTACAGAGATTCCTCTTGGGGTCCTCAGGCTAGGGGCTAAATGAGAAATAGGATAAATATAAGCACATGAATTAGCTACAGATTACAGTCTACACCTAAGACTTTTAAACATATTTTCAGTAGTGATTTAGATGACAAAATGAATTGTGACTATGGATGAAATCTATGAATTATACTAATTAACAGCATAGGACATACAAATGCTTTAGGGACCAAGACCGAGGTTCAAAATTACTGTAATAATCTTCAGATATGATCTTAAATCAACAAGATAAAATTCATTAAGATGTGTGTCAAGTGCTGCATTTTGGAGGGGAAAATCACATTCATCAATACTAGATTTGGAATAGCTGAATAATTGCAAATGCAAGGGAAAAGGTCCGAGAGTTAAAGTGGAAAAGAAATTAAATGAAAATCAACAATGAAAGTCAAGACAAATCCCATTCTGACATGTTAATAGTAATGTTATATGTAAGATGCTGAGGGTAATTATTCCACTTGATTCAGTATTGGTGAAATGTCAGCTGTGAAATACTATTTGGTACATCTACACTAGCAAGTGACTTGGCTTCTAGAATCTGGCCCTCTATCATCCCCACTCCATGTGTGATAGTTCATTCCCAGACTTCTTCATTTCAGAGTTCCCTTTGAGATAAAAATGATTGCAGTTCCAGAATAACATTCGGTGCAGAGACCACACTCTACAAGCAGCAAGGATGAGACACCACCAATCTCTCCATGCCCTGTATAGTCTTATGAAAACCCAAATGATTTTTCCCAAGGAAAGCAACACTTGCATGCCATAAAAACACACGCCGCACTATGTCACAAAATAACTACCCCAGCAGTGGTTTAATGTAGCCCTTACACTTCTTCATACAGACTGAAATAAAACCAAATGTAATTATTAAACCTAACAGTACCAGACAGAATTGAGGATACTTAGGGAAATATGGACAGTTCACCCTGGGGTGTATGTGCTTTTTGGGGAAGACCAGAGTGTAGATGTAGCCTTTGAGACTATTTGGTTCCCACAATTCAGGAAAGGAATAGATGTACTTGAGAGATCTTCCAGCAGAAGTGTAGGGATAAGGGGTTTAAAAGTAAATTACATGCCTTGATGAGGCAAACTAGACATCAATCTATAATTCATATTTTCATTGATCATTAATGTGAGCACTTGTAAATAACATTTTTGAGGGAAATCTATAGAACTGCCCAGGTTGGTACAGAACACCTCTGTGTGGTCAGGATCCGTGCATAGATGTGTAGAAACAGCAGTCATAGAACCTTCATTTTGAGTGCTCGTTTACCACATCTTCCCAATTCACCAGTTTTAGGGATATCTGCACATAATTTTAATGTCCTTATATATTTTCTTCTGCAGCTAGAGTGAGATAGATTTTAAAAGAGCTTTTAAAATACAGCAAGCAGGTGATAGAATGTAGGAAGTAATCAAAATACTTATGTGTAGTGTGAGACTTGAGTACCACAAAAATGTCTCGATGCTAAGATATGTAACTGAACATCAAGTTGGTTAAAATTAATGAGCTTTTCCCTGAAAGCATTTTTTTTGTTTTCTTCCTGGAGAAAGCTCTTCTCTTACTTAAAGACTTTCCTAGGAAAGTTTAGCTGAGAAGATAGAATAAAAAGCAAGTGATTTGTTCAGCTGCAATAGCTGGCAGTACAGAACATTTTCATTTATCTCACATATGTCCTGCCATTCTCCACCTTGAAAACTCAATGCATAGTTTCCCCCACTGTGGGATCTACAGTGCAAAGGCAGTAAATGCTGCCATTCTCAGCTGACTCATAGAGAGCAACACCTAACTTCTGCAAATAAATACATCTTCATATTTTTTCACACTCAGCCAATTACTGCAACATTTTCAATCGTATGCACATCCATTTGCTACTAGAATATTGAGAAGTGCAATGCTTTTAGCAGGTTCTTCATACCTCTCAAGTACAACCCTGCTGGGACTAAGAGAACATGTAAACCAATTTCTAATCTATTTGCATCAAAATCATCACTGCTGATTGGAGCAAACCTTATAGGATACAAGAATTCAAAGAACATTAGCCAGATCTATTAAGATCTTTAGAAAATCTTTTTTTTCTAAGATACATGGTTACTCCCAGTAATTTCATAAAGGAATTGAATTTGAGATTTTCTATACTAATTTTCAACATTCCAAATGGACCATACAACCACTAAAACTCTTTGTTATGCATATAGAGGGCATTTTTTAGATATCCCAATGTGATTCAACATTTTTCTCCTTATTTTCAGAAACTGGTGGAATTGAAGGAGCTGCATGTATTAGATTTTCTGGCAATGTGATCAGGAGTTGACCTGCAAAGGTAATTAGGTACTAATTACTAACTGTAAGTAACATACTAAATTTTATGTATTCACTTTAATTTTTAGAAAAATATGCAATGAATCAAATTTGATAATTTACATAATTTTATATTGCAAACATATATATCTAAAAGGAAGTATGTATTGGTTTTCGGCTGGGATAGAGTTAATTTTCCTCATAATAGTTTAGTTTTCAACTGGGGTTATAACATGATAGAATAACTATCAAAATAAAACTTATTTAACTGAGGAAAAACTGCCTGGAATTGCATGCAGTGCAGAACTAAAAGTTCTAGGATGAAGCCAGCTTAAAGAGAATATTAAAAATGGAGTGGAAACCACATAAATGGAAACAAAGTTCCATTTGAGAAAATCAAGGGGTAAAATGGAGATTAGTGATGAGTAGTGTCTGCACAGGTCCATATTAGGACCAATGCTGTTCAATAACATCATAGATGACACAGCGGGATCAAGTGCACCTACAGAAAGTTTGCAGATGACAAGAAGCTGAGTGGCAGGGTTGACATGCTTGAGGAATTGGATGCAATCCCGAAAGAGCTGGACAAGCTCAACAAGTGGATGCATGTGAACCTCATGAGGTCCAACAATGCCAAAGTAAGGACCTGCACCTGAGTGAGGACCACCCCCAGTTGTAAAAGAAGGTGATAAAGGATCTGCTCCCATGTATAAACCAATTACTGAGATGAAGATTAAAAAAGAGAGTAAATTGAATACAGCAAATACACAATTTCCAAATAGACTGGGAAATACACTCAGGTGTAAAGACCAAATGATATATATAAATCCTTCAATATATTTAGGCTGGAATCCATAAGGTTTCTCATCATCAGTGGAAAAGCCTTAAGGACAACTTTCACATTGAAGTTGCAGGTGACATTTTAAGATGAAGCATGATATATTTATGAGGGGGAATATATGATGAGATTTGATTGACTAAATTAGATTTTAAAATTTAGGAAAATCTAAAGTTACACTAAATCTGCTTAATGATTAATGTCTTGCTGCTTGATTTTTATTTCTGTGTCTCATTGTTAATCTATGCCCTATATTAATGCTAGCATTAGCATTTGACTTATTGCTTTGAAAGGGTTTCCAAGCATGAAGTCATTAAACAACAATTTCAAAATACAAATGCTGCCATTAAAGAGCCAAAAAAGTTTCTGCAATTCAGTAACTAGAGCAACAGCCCTAAGAAGATTAAGAAATACGACTTAAGGACAGCCTGAGAACACAAAGGGCATCAGAACTGTCAAAATTACTGGTTGCAGAGGCTGAAAAAATTTCTGGGGTAACTGGAAACAGATGTGGGTTTCTTAGAGTTAGGATTATGTTCTAGGCATGTAAAAGAAAATTATAAGAGCTTTCTGGGTAAGATTAAAAAGATAAAAAATTATAGAGGATCATAATGTATTTCCAGCTACTCTGCAGATATGGTTCACTGATCTTACAGACCAATATGACTATGGGAAAATGTAGACAGAATAGAAATGGGGTTTTTTTAAGTTGGACAGAAGAACAGTTCCTGCTATGGAGAAGAAGAAAAAACATCATCATTCACTTTTTCCTTATAGTCCTACTTTTCTGGACAAATACGAGTCCTTCAGTGAATCTGATTGAGACATTTTTGTCTGCCTTCTATTCAAAGTCAATTCCTTCCATTTGTTCATTGATTCATACTTTCTCTGTTCCCCTCTAAGGTGATCATCTCTTTTACTCCTTTTCTGATGAGTGAGATATTATCAATTAATCTGAAGAGTTAGTCCTCCATTTAAGTTTTACCATTCTGCTTTTCCACTTGTGATTTTTAGGGCACAATGCATGTTCTAGCACTGCATTTAATGGATTGATGTGATGTATTTCTTTGTCTGCCACCTCTTTTCAGATTAAATGTACTTGACATTTTTCTAAGATCTTCATACATTTTGACCTAAGGGCTTCTTCTATAAAGCACACATATATAATTTATATGTAGTGACTTTTATATTTGAGCTAGTTAAAAGCATTTTGCAACAATTATTTTGATCATTGTTTAGGAAATTGTGTAGGAAATACAGCATTTTATATGAGCATAGTTATTACACAACTCATATATAGCTCTTAGAACCATTTTTATTAATTGCCTTTTTCACAAAATACAGGCTAATCATATCAGATAGCATTTTATTGGCTTCAACAATAATAGCATTAAACATTTAAATCTCTCTTTTAACATTGTTGGACTCTTTCTTTGCAGATACCGCAATATTAAAACCAGTTCCAGTAGACTTAATCAATATCATAAATTATGCAATATGTCTAATATCAGTGAGTCTCTTTGCTCATAGCAACAGAGAATAATTTTAATTTTATGATAAAATATTAATAAACTATTAGCAAATCCAGATTGGTCAATTTATTTCTTATATTATGTATACTTGCAATCTACTTCAGAAAATGTATTACAGGGTAAGCATTAATCATACCTTTGATTTATATTTATACTGTTCACCTTCACTTAAAACTCATCTATAACACACTGCATTGTTGTTGCATCGTGTAGCATTTGATGACAAGTTTTTAACCAGAAGTCACAGAATTTATGCACATTAATTTTTCACGGGTTTTTTTTGTGCGTTTGTTTGTCTGTTTCTTTTTAACAGAAGCCCAGACCACTGGTTTGTGAAAGCTTTGGTTTTTCTCAGCACCTGAGGTTATCCAATGGAAAAAGAAAGAATTCCAAATTGCTCTATGAAGTCCCAATGGAGAAACAAAGTTTATTNATATTTGAGCTAGTTAAAAGCATTTTGCAACAATTATTTTGATCATTGTTTAGGAAATTGTGTAGGAAATACAGCATTTTATATGAGCATAGTTATTACACAACTCATATATAGCTCTTAGAACCATTTTTATTAATTGCCTTTTTCACAAAATACAGGCTAATCATATCAGATAGCATTTTATTGGCTTCAACAATAATAGCATTAAACATTTAAATCTCTCTTTTAACATTGTTGGACTCTTTCTTTGCAGATACCGCAATATTAAAACCAGTTCCAGTAGACTTAATCAATATCATAAATTATGCAATATGTCTAATATCAGTGAGTCTCTTTGCTCATAGCAACAGAGAATAATTTTAATTTTATGATAAAATATTAATAAACTATTAGCAAATCCAGATTGGTCAATTTATTTCTTATATTATGTATACTTGCAATCTACTTCAGAAAATGTATTACAGGGTAAGCATTAATCATACCTTTGATTTATATTTATACTGTTCACCTTCACTTAAAACTCATCTATAACACACTGCATTGTTGTTGCATCGTGTAGCATTTGATGACAAGTTTTTAACCAGAAGTCACAGAATTTATGCACATTAATTTTTCACAGGGTTTTTTTGTGTGTTTGTTTGTCTGTTTCTTTTTAACAGAAGCCCAGACCACTGGTTTGTGAAAGCTTGTGAAAGTTTTTCTCAGCACCTGAGGTTATCCAATGGAAAAAGAAAGAATTCCAAATTGCTCTATGAAGTCCCAATGGAGAAACAAAGTTTATTTACACACGCATGTGTCCTTCTTCCTCTGCAGCTCCCCAAATGCATTCATGTGATTTATAGAATTCTATACACTTTTTTGTTAACTCTGCAATTTTATGCAAGCTACAATTCCATGACCTGACCTAAAGAAAAAATAAAAGAATCTTTTTATTTAGATTGAAGTATAATATTTGCATTCTAATTGGAAAAAAAATGCACAGGAGAGAGTGAGGGAGAGAGAGAGTGAGATAGGAAAGACATGAGTGTGACAGGAACAAAGGAAGGAAGGAAGGAAGGAAGGAAGGAAGGAAGGAAGGAAGGAAGGAAGGACTACTTCTTCTACCTCTGTTTTAGCCAAGTGAAACTCACTCTGCAGCACATATGGCAATTAAAATTAGTTAATTTTTAAATACAGCTGGACACTCTTCTTGTAGATTAATGGTGCCCTTATGGCAATTTCCAAAATTAAGCTCTCTGTCATCCCATATTCTTCAGCCATAATGCAAGAAATAACTGCCTGGAAGGAGTCCCAGTATCCAAGTGCCAAGCGGTTTTCTTCAGTTTTCATGCTGAGTGTGCAGCTAGTCCAGGGGTACACAAAAGGATCTTTACATCCTGTTGCATCCTGTTCAATTTACAGATGATCCTGCATGACTTTGCATCTTTGTTCTCTTGCCTTCTTTCTTTTCTGGTTCTTCCTTTTCTTCACCCTACAAGCCATGGCAGAGATAGAATCCTGGTCTTTCCTGCCAGTTTCAGTGTCCACCAGGCTGTATAATTGATAGTGATCTTCATTAATCTGCTAAGTCTTCAATAGTTTTGATCACTAATTCATAGGAAAAAAAAAAAACAACAAGAAAAACCCTAGCCAGAACATATCTTTAGAGCAAATTCCTGGCCTTCATGAGGATGTGGAGAAACCCCCATGTTCACAATCAGTTGTGACACCTTGTGCCACTTACCAACTTCTCTTTCTGTGCTATCACCCAGGTTGAGGACATGTTGCAAAAGGGTTTGAAGGGCTATCAAAAAATGTTGGCCTAAAATGCTCCACCATATCCTCATGTCTTGCTGAAATCTCTTCCCAGAAGCTGTAACAAACCACTGCTGTAGCTGCCTCCATCTCTAGCAAAACTGATAGCAAACATCTATTGTGCTCTTGAATTCATCATGTGAGATTGTTGATATAAGGAACAGAACTGTATAATGCAACATGCAATTTAAAACAAAATATCAGTCTCTGGGACACAAAAGATATTTTGTTGAACAAATAAAAGATGATCCATCCTCATCTTTCCTTAAATGAGTAAACTATACAACATAGAGCTAATTCTGTCACAAGTACTTGCTTGGGAATATGTTACCCAGATGTAATGAGCACTTCTAGTGCTGCTGTGGAGACCTGAGGCTTCCTGAGACAACAATTCAAGCAGCTGATTGCTGCTTGATGCTGTAAAATGAGGTCTCCTGGGGTGTCCATTAATCCCATGAATTTACTGAACACAGGGCAATGTGGAGGTGCTTGATTTCAGAAAAATGAGCCAGGCTGGCATCTCTCAACTTGTAAGAATATTTCTGGCTTCACGTTCACCTATTATAAATACAAATGGGGAGTTCTCAGCTCCAAGAGCACCATAATTAAATTTTTTGCCTTCCTCTGTCACATTTCCAAAGAACGAGTCTTACAGAAATGACTGAATTTATATCCATTACGGAATCTCTGGATTCCTTTTTATTTTTTAACTGTGATTCTGTGTTGAATATTTAATGATTTTAATGCAACATAAGTGAATAGAAGTCATTCCTAGCTTCAATTTTTATAACCTATTAGTCCAACCATTTGTGTCATGAAACAATGCACAGTCTTATTAGGTAACGATGCATTTCCTAAATGAATACGAATACAAGTGTGTGAGCGCTGTAGCTCTTGATCTAATTAAAATAGATGCCTCAATTATTTAATGATGAGACATTTCCTTACAGTATTTGAAACCTACATAATAAACTGTCTGTCTTAACTAAAATGCAACAAACAAAAAATATGAATATAATCTCAGTTGTTTGCCACTGGCTTCGTTGGAATGTTATTTGGTTACATAACTGTATGTATGAAAGCAGAAGCAAAAGAACAGCATTTTTATCTGGACACTCAGTCATACGGTTTACTTTCTCCTAGTCCCAAAAAGAGTAGGGAGTTGGACTTGATCATCCTTCTGGCCCCTTCAAACTCAAGATATTATATGAGTCTATGATTCTTGCAGAAAGGCAGTCCTCTAGTACTTTGAGAATTCACTGAATGGCACAAAAGGGTCTGGGGACCACACTCAGTGATTTGTGTAAAGTCATGCATCTACCTATAATCACTCTGAATGCAATTGATGAACTATTGAGTAACTCCAACAGAGTCGGTACTTAGAATATAAATGAAAAGTTTAACAAAGAATTAATGTGGATGGGCAGGAAAAAAACCCAGCATAGCAAGTATATTAATAAGCAGGGGGGAATGATTTTATATGGTGTTTTTCTTGTAATTACTTGCCTTCGGCATAAATTTTCTATTGCCACGGTTTCTAAATCTCATTATTTGTGATGTATCCATCCCATTGACACTTCACTGCTTACATTTTGGTTCAGTGCAACCTAACCTAGTGCATTTCCATGACTGGTGATTTGGCTATACTACACTTAACTTTCATCCCTGAACAGTTTTCCACTACACTGTCTGGAAGACACAACAGAAAATTAGCCATTATGAGATTTGATGTATTAATGTGTAGCTAGATTGTTCTGAGCTGGCTCACACTAATATCAACAGCTATCTGATGGGACATGTGCTCTCACTAGTGCAAGTATTTACAACCATGTCCCACGCATGTAGGGAATAAAAAAGTGCACCGTAGAAATGTACGGGAAATAATATTTTGATCAGGTCTCATTGCCTGTATTAAGGGATAGTCTCCACCCATTTTATACAAGTACTATGCCACGGGAAATTTCTAAAAGCAGAAGTTCTGACTCGATTCATTAAGGCTTTGACTAGTTTATTCAGGAAGTTAAGTCTGTAGTAATTTAAAAGCAATCAGGACTTCATTTGCAGTATGACAGGTGTGATCAAGTGAGATTCAAACTTCATAATAACAGTTACTGCTAGCCTGAAAATTTTCTTTTTCCCCATTTGAGAGGAACACAGTTCTTAAATGCTGGACACTTAGGCATATTCAGTGACCTCTACACAGAAAGTTCCAGTTATGGATTCAGTACAAGATATTTTCATATATTCAAAATACCTATCCTGTTCTAGAAGAATAATTCTGACAAGCTTTGCCTTAATTGCTCTGTATGTTTAACAGAGAGAAATAAAAATAACTATATTCATATGTATATGGTCATCTCTGTCTTCATCTTTAAGACAATTCATTATATGGTTGCATAAACTTATATTTATTATTCAAAACATCATTCTGAAGCTTGACTGCCTTCCACAATGAGTACAGTGCCAGGACTTTGGCCTCATCATGTATGCCTCTTGTGAGTCCAGCATGTTGAATGAAACATCATTTGGAAATAACAAGAGGAGAAACAGATCTTTATGTGTCCTTCCTCAGGGATTGGGATGCCTTCCTTAAGTTAAACAGCTAAGCAGTTCCTCACATATTTGGCCTCCCTTTCATGTCTTGCCCACTAAAAGGTGAATTTTCAGTTCCATTTGGGAAATGTGGTATTACATTTATTCATGTCCCTTTTCAAATCACCAGGAGGGCAAAGAAATTCAGTACAACACTATACGTTTCCAGCACCACGGAGAAAGTGAAAGCAAGCACTGAATGACATAAATAAGATCTTCCTGTAGGTTTGTGTCTGTGCCAGAAATAGAGCCCCACATTACAGCCTTAGCCCAGTGAACTGCATTACTATATCTTCAATAATTTTAGTGAGTGAAGGTTTCTAGAAAGCATGGAATAATGTGACAAAAAAAAGATGATTGGGAAATAAAGGAACAAATGACAAAGCACTGGAGGCAATGTACAAAGGAAAACATGGCCATCGAAGATGGTAGAAAGAAAATCATAATGCTAATTACCTAACTGAAAAGAAACCTCAGCATGTTGATATACATTCTTCAACATTTTTCTGATTAATGTCTGTAGTATAGTATGTATAACATAACTACAAAACTATTTTATAGTTCCATCTAATATATATATTACATACATATTATTATACTATTAAAACAGTAGTAAAATAGTGACGTAATTATGCTGTATATAATATCAAATTAATGTTAATATTCCATTACTATATTTTAAAGTATGTTATTAATATTTTAAATTGATATATTATATTATGGTATACAAGTGATAAAAACTTAAACATTATACTCTGCTATAAGGAAAAACAGGTTTACCATTTCCCTGCTACCCATTTGGCTCTCCTAATAACCTGTATTTCCATAAATCACTTCAAGTAAACATATGGTGCCATCACTTCTTGTATAGTTTTAATATCTTGAAATTTACAGCAGACTACAAAGTTAATGGGAATGAGTATTTGAGATGATTTTAAATGTAAAAAATCTTGGTTTTATCTTTTTTGATTTTATAGTTAATGTTGAAATTTTTTTTCTGTTAGTTTCATTTTCACTGAAAATGCCATAAAAGAGAGGCTACTTACAATAATTAGAGTTTATGACAAGTTAATATTTTAATAATACATTTTTCCCTAGTTTCTCTGTTTCAGATTTTAACTCAGTCTAATAATAAATATAACAAAATTGGCTGCTACTCAAACAAGACATGCAGAAGTCCATGAACTAAAGTATTTTCTTCAGTAGATACTTAAAAACTTCTATTCATAAAAGTCACAGTTAAATCCTGGCAATCCTTATCACAATTGTTCAAGATGTACTGTTTTAAAACAAGCACTTGCTTGGTTATGCATGCATAATAAGCACTCTCACTGAATTTGCTTCTCCTTACCACTTATTCATTTGCAAATATAATACATGTTTGCATGCAGAATAGGATAATGAAATTAATGCCATGCTTATATCTTCAATAAACAAAAAAGTAGTCAGCATACAATAAAATAATGGAAAATTAAAGTGACAAACCAAATGAGATAGTCATACAACAGGCACAAACCCAGCCCATTTCAGGCATTATATAATCCAGAAATTTTACTCCTGCCCAGAAAATTTATCATATATCAAACAAAAAACAAACAAACAAAAAAATCCTGTTTTCTTTTTTTAACACTAATTGCCCACCAAGACATTTTCTGAAGTGACTTCATTTCTGCTCATATCCTGTATTTGGTAATTAGTTGTATTGCCCTGAAAAGTAATGATGTGACACTGGCATCTAATTTTGGAATAAATTCAACCCTGCAGAGAAAACCTACTTATGATTCTCTGCCCCGCCTTGAGCAAAATGTAGGAGCTTGACTAGTGTTCTGCACTGGGTTGAATTCCATTTACAAGTCTCAGTGTGCAGATTTTAAAAAAAATTCAAATTTACTGGAGGAAAGGCAAAGGCTGGACCTTGTCTGAATTAGTTACAGCTTCAAGTGGAGTTTAAGCTTATTTTCCCCTTTATTTGCAAACTCATGCAAAACAACTGGAAGGGAATGCTGATATTCTCATACACAACAGTCACTTCCATGTTTGGATTCACCTTGGTTTCATTGAAATAAGTTTTCTTCTAGTCCCTTTAGTCGTTGTGGACATTTGTGGTTGGGCGGACTGTAGGATCACAAAAGCTGCTCACATGCTCTTAAGAGATTCTGAAACCTTGTGTTTAGGTACAGTGTAATTACTGCTGTGGTATAACACCATCTGTAGTTCAGCCAGGGCACTTCATACAAGAGATTTGAGATTCTGAAGGCAAAAGAAAGTAAATTGCAGTGCAGGCTTGAGAACTTAAAATTTCTATATTTGAGGCTATGTGTTTTATTTACATCTTAAAATCTACTTATACTAAAAGTAAATAAATGTGCCAATCAGAGGTTCTTCAGGGAATGTGGTCACCTCTACCTTAGTATTACCTTACTAGAGCAGTAGCAAGATTCTGAAACAAACTCAAAAGACTTCTCATTTTCCTGCAGGTTGGCTTGGCTCATGAAGCAGCTTTGGTGTGTGCAGCTGGCTATTTTTCAAGGAAAACTGCAGCATAAGAACTGTACATGCTAAATATGTCTCAACCACAATGGAAACATAAAACTGCAGGGACCACTGCTCCTAGTGAGCCTCCTATATTTTGTCCAAAGCAAAATGTCTGAACAAGGTTGATGTAGGTGTCTCAAAACCAACCCTTTCAATTCACAGACCCATTCCTACTAAATGGAATTACTTGTTCATGTAAACAAGGCCTGGCTCGATGGTAGTCAGAACAGCTTATGATCCCCTTTTGTAACTTCCCCTAAAAGATTCTCTACCACATTTGGCCCTGATTCACCCAAACTCAGTAGAGCACAAAGGTTTTGCTGCATACCAGTGGGGCATTTGTAAACATATTGTATTTTACACCTCTACCTTGGGTGAGAGTTGGGCTGTTAGAATCCTCTCTACCTTTCCAGATTTGAGGGCTTTATGTTAAAAACAGGAACAGAAGCATGGTGCGTTATGTTAAAAAACTCACTCCATGGTCCACCCTGCATTCAGCCTGTCATTAGGAAGATGGGGTCAAACACTAGGGTTGCTCTGCGTAGAAGTGAAGAACAGTCTGTAGCAGCCTGTAGCTTTAAAATAGCATTGAAAAGAATGTGAGCCCCTAAAGTGAATTTTTCCCCTCTTGCACTCAAGGAAAGAGTAATCTCTAACTTACACAATGAGGTCACTGCGTTTAGGGACCGATTTTCCTTTTCCATCAAGGAGACACAAATATAGCTTAGGTTTTATAAACTGAGCATTTTGATAACACTGCAGTCAGGTCAATTGAAGTGGAACCAGTACAGAAACATTATCAAGCATCATTTCAATAGCATGTGGCTGTCTTCCAGGGGTGCAAATATCATTACAATATAGCAAAGCAGTCTACAAACCGGATTAGCTGAACAGGCGTTATCAGCACTCCAGAAAATAATATCAGTGACTGACTTCACCTGGTTGAGTGGTTTAAATGTCCTGCCTTTCCATACTGATAACATTTGGCATCACTTGCAGCCTGAAGAAAGCATGATTTTGTTTGATATAATTATAGAACCATAGCAATTTTTGATAGAGAAGAAAAGACATACAGTCAAGGTCATCTTGTCCATCTCCCTGTAACTACATGAAAGTTGCCTGGCCATGGGCCTGAAGTATATTAGAATAACACCTGCTTTTTTGCTCCTCTGTGGTTTTCTTTATTGGATTTATTGGGTGGATTTTCAGATTCAAAGCAGCTGAGTTCCCATTAGCAAAGTTATTGTTACCTTTACATAGGTAAAATACTTGTAATTATTTTTGGCGGAGAAGAATATGAAGCGAGATGTCATTTTTAGAAGTGCTCAAAAGATTTTCCTTGGGGTTTAATTTCGCCAGCACAGGATGTCTGTATGCAGGAGGACACTTAGGCTTGGTATGGGCAAGTACTTTCCTGTAGTCCAAAGCTGGAAACCTGCCTTGGAGGCAGTTAGGAAAGTTTTACTACCAGGTGGATTTTGAAGTGATTCAGGTGGATCTTGAAGTGATTCAATACAAAGAACCATTTAGAGGTAGAATCCTCATTAACCAAATTATGCTTCCTGCCTTTAGTTTGCTTCACAGTATATGAAGTTAGTACATGCTGGATATGCTATATGATAGACTCATTGTATCACAGAAAGTTTTGGGTTGGAAGTCACCTTAGAGGACATACTGTTCCAACTCCCTGCTATGGGCAGGGACACCTGCCACTAGACCAGGCTCTTTAAAGTCCCATCACCCTGGACACTTTCAGGCACAGGGCATCCACAACTCCACAAGACAAGCTGTTCCAGTCTTCCACCACCTTCACTGTAAAGAGTTTCTCCCTATTATCTTATTTAAAGCTATCCTCTCTAGGTTTAAAGCCATTGGCCCTTTTCCTAACATTACATGCTTTCTTGTAGCCCCTCTTTAAGTACTGGAAGGTGCTATAAGGTGTCCCTGGAGCCTTCTCCAAGCTGAAGAACCCCAGCTCCCTCACTGTCTTCAGAAAAGTGTCCAGTGCTCTGACCATCCCTGTATCCCTCTTCTGGACTCACTCTAATAATCCCTGTCCTTCTCATACACCCTATATACAACATCAACCTATAATAAGTGAGAAATTTTTAAGTTTCCCATTCATCCCTGTAATGCTTTCTTGCTTGGAGCAGTGGTGTAGTAGACATTTGATTGGTAGTATAACACTAGTTTTACTGTAGTTATAAGAACGAATTTTCACTAGCTGTAGTTCTGCCCGGGGTGAATTCTGATGTAAATAATGATGCACCACACATACCATGGGTAGGTGATACAGCACAGACTTGATTTAGTTATAAGGACACCTACCTATTTATTAAAAAAAACTACCAATAAAATGCCATCATCAGCTTTAAATTGTATCCTTAGATTTTTCTGAGGCCACAGAGAAGTATGTTACAGTACATTAGCAGTCTGTAGTTGCCTGCTATTTGCACAGCAGTAAGCTTGCATGGTTCCATTGGCTTGCTCAGTTTAGGCACAAAAAGATCCAACTACAGATTCAATACCAGGGCAAGAAAAGGTAGAAAACAGATGCTGACCTCTGGCATCCACAGAACATTTCCACACTCACTTTTCCATTATGCTGAAGGGTGTTCTCATTACCAGCTCCAAGAAAAGTTTTCTTAAGAGCAGTGATGCAGAGGGCACTGTAAGAATGATTGCTCCCATGGACTGCCAAAGCTGAATAATAGAAGACAACTTTAACCAGATACTCATAGTCCTACTGAGCACAAACTTTTGTAGTCATTAGTGCATTACAACTGGAAAGGTATTAACTTCATGACTATAACCCCTAAGGACAGTATCTAAACATGCACTGTCCAGACTCTCCTATTATGGTGAGTCGAGTGCTGGGGTTTCGTTCTGCTGCCCACACATGTTCACTGATAACTTGATATGTGCTTAGTCCTGTTCTGTCAGAGCACCAGCCTGCTTTAGATCCTCTCTCCCACCTGTGCAGTAGCTTTTACTTTAGATGCTCTCAAGGGTGAGTGCATCTAATATGTTGTCGGCAGAGCATGGACTGTGAGAAGTCCTGCACTCAGGATTCACTTCAGAGGAACATGAGCTGTTCTCTAGACTACATGGCCTGTGATGGCCAAAGGCTTGATGTGAGATTTTGAGATCCTTTTGAGATTCCTGTGGTATTAGTGCATCCATACAGGGTTGTTTGATGCACTGGACTCCACTCAAGACTCACACCTTTCTAGAAGAGTTACCTGGAAAGCAGTTGGAATATCCTTGGGCACTGGAAAATATTACCAGATGAGGAAGCTCAGGCAACTGTATCTCGTCAATAGCCCAGTTGTAGGGAACAGATATTTCTAGATGTTTCAGTCTGGAGATGAATATAATTTGGGAATGTGGATCCAGTGCTTACAGCAAAGGGAAAAAACTGAAACAATTTCAAATCTTTAGTGCCAGCACTTCTAGCTGTAAAGGGAAAGAGTTCAACCCCATCAGATTAGGACATGAATTTGGAGACAATTTAATTTTTTGACTCTCAAATTTTAATAACTTCAAACCCTCCTCTGTGTTAGATTACAGGTACTTCTATTCCTAGCAAAACCTTGTTAATAAAAACTTGTTCTTGCTCTGTCCTTTTAACTTCTCTGACTATCCAGTGAATAGAGAAAAAAACTCCAAAACGTTTTTTTTTTTTTTTTTAAAATCCTGATTTTAGGTCATTTATTACTTTGAATGTTCTAACATCAGTACAGACCAAGCGTCTCTTCCCAGGTGGGGTGTCCCTTGTCAGCCCTTTTCCCTAGGGACAATGGAACTGTCAACCAAACAATGGGTGAGGGATGACACTTATACTGCAGCTGGTCCACCACAGGCAATTCTCTTTTATAGAAAATTAAAAAGATAATAACCAGTGCGACTACATCAGTCTTCAAATAATGTGGAAATCTGGTTTTGCAAGTTATTTTTCACCAGAAAGTCCAGAACTCTTCCTGTTTGTACAGGGTAAGTACTTGTAATGTGCTATCACTATTACAGTAAAATAAATGATAATAAAAAGGGATTCCTCAGAATTTTTATCTGTAAGAATAAATTTGTTTGTGTGGCTATATTCTAGCCACAGGGTATTTTGGTTAAAAGAAGATAATGGACTTTCAATAAATTCCAGGTTTTGCTCATATTTCATGAAGGTCTGTTGGACTGTTTGAGGGATGCCAGATTTCAGTGTGTGCTATATAATCACACAGGATACCTGCAATTTTTCCCTATGAATACTTGCAAGCACTGCAGAAATGAAGACAGCGATTATGCTTTGGGCAGATAATTTTGAGTTACTCTGTACAATAGTCTAGATAAAATCAATTTCATATCTATTACTCCATAAGAAGTCTACATGGATCACTAAAGTCTTAGCCACCTTGACTGCTCAGAATGACATATAAATTTCCTTTTATAATAACAAGAAAGAAAAGTGATAGTTTGATTTTTTTAAAATTCTTTTCTTGCTTGGTGTGTAATATTTTGTTCAAATACCTTCTAAAAATGTTTCTCTTTTTTGATGAAGACTGACATAAAATGCAAAAAGACAAGTCTACTTTTGAAAATGTAAAATGTTAAGAAAATAGATAGATAGATAGATAGATAGATAGATAGATAGATTTATTACTGTAAAGATTAATACTAGACATCCTATCTCTAGTATTCTTTAAGTAACTGTGTTCTAAATAATAAATAACCTCTCCTTCCTAGAACCTCTGCCCAAAACCAAATATTCTGTTACATGGATTTGAAAATAATCTGAGAAGCTGAAGATTTCTTAATCCTATGCTTCAGCAGGGGCATATATTCAGAATTCAGGCTTCCAAGATGTGAACTAACACTGGCTTCAGCATTTCCAAAGTTGGTTCTCCAAAAGGCTTTAAACACTGACAAATCTTCTGTCTGAGCTTTTCAGTGGTCTATGGCAAACAGAGTTCTACCTAACTGTTACAATCGTTCATTAGTGGTGTTAATTTGCTGGGCCCTACTCATATCTTCAGAAATACTACGTATACACATCTGCAGAACATTGGAAAGATCATGTAAGACACCACAAAATAATACTAAGGAGCAGGAACAAAATTTCAATGTAAAAAGTTCTATTTGAAAAAAAAAAAAAAAAAAAAAAAAAGAGAAAATCCCCCCCAAAAAACCAAAACAAAACAAAAAGAGGTAAAGAACACATCCTAGGAAAAAAAAGTACTGTTAGCAAACAGGGGGTAATTCAATCATAAAATACCTAGAGATTTGATAAATCTGGAGAGAATACAAATAATCTAATTTTAAAAAGGGAGTGACTGAAATGTACTGAAAGGACCAAACAAAAGGGATGTTACTGACTCAGTCATTTTATTAAACTTCTGAATATTGTCATGCTTTTTAATTTAGTCCTTTGTGATCCTGGCACTTTCAAGAATTTTTTTCTGCCTTTCTCATGAGATTTCATTTTTCCTTCCAGATGATTCCAAGACAGGAGTATTCTGCCTCTACATCACAATTGAGACAGTTCTTATTCAGATGCTTTTTATGAACATTTACGTACTGTTAGGTTCCAATTTTTATACTTTCTCAGCTCTCTTTAGTAAAACTAGGCAAACAACTGGGTGTAAGTATGAATTTATTTCCAACAGCAGACTGCAAAACTGGCATGCATCTAGGGAGAGCCCCTTAAAGAACCCATTCTGCTTTCTGGTTCATAAATCCAGCAAAACACATTTAATTGTAAAAAGGTGAGCGGAGAATTTATCAAGACTGCTCAAGTGTCTATCCAATCTCCCTTTCTCCCTTACATCACTGGATTGAGCATTACACCAGTGGGAGTTAGAGAGAGAGAAAAACTCCA
Organism: Bombycilla garrulus; assembly: GCA_013400315.1. Lineage (NCBI taxonomy): Eukaryota > Metazoa > Chordata > Aves > Passeriformes > Bombycillidae > Bombycilla > Bombycilla garrulus. The sequence continues at coordinate 68,028 of VXBU01002530.1, read as the reverse complement.
TGGTCTTGCTGGTAGAAGGCTCTTTTACTTCTAGAATGTAATTGCTAAAATGAAGATAATTTTAATATAAAGATTGCAATAAAAAAATCTGCATTTCAGAAGAAAAAAGGTTCCAACCAAAAAAAAAATCCCCATAGGCAATATGTCTTCTGTTGCATGGGATTTGGTCTCAGAGTTACTATGAATGTTTCTGACAGTGTCTTCATCTGCTTCACTGCTCATGATGCAGAGAAAGAAGGACCAATAAGAAAGGATAATGGAGAGACAGGATCAATAAACTCAATGGTTCCATGCTGCTATATTTTCAAAATAAGGCTGCCCATTCTACAAACCTTCTGATTTCTGTTGATTTTAGTATAAAATCATGATAACATGCAATGATTACTATTATTTCTTTCTCTATTACCTTAGAAAATATTGAAAGTGCTCAAATCAGCATATACAGAGACACAGAAATACTTCTCTCCTCATACAGATTAGACAGGATTTGAGGTGATAAAGTTTACAAAACCTACAGGATTTCATAACTCCTTCTTTTTTTCTGCACAGCAATATTTGCCTTCTAAAAATACATTTCCAAAGTACATATTTTCCTGTCTGGCCCACAATGCTCACCAAACTTACATGGGACATGAACTTTGATGAATGATGAAGCGCGAAATCTCTAAGAATAAAATAATTTCCAAAGCCAAAATTTGACCTAGAACAGTGCTCCATGCAGCAGTTGCCAGCGCGTCAGAGGAACCAGCTTTTAATACTCCTGGAGAAGAACAAAGAGTGGGGGCACACACCTATTCAGAGTGGTCCTATCATGCTCTGTGTCCCCTACAGTATTTGGGCTGCAAAAAGCAAACCCTATTATAGCATTTTTCTCTAGTATCAAGAAAATATCAAGCCTACCATAATGCTCTACTGCTAAAATGCACATAAGCAATACAATTATAGTTTGTCAGAAACTTTTGGAAATTTAAGGAACCTCAGGTATGTCAATACTAGGAAAATGCTTATTAATAAACATCACTTTTTCATTAGCACTTCTAGTCTGCTCTAGGTGCACATTAAGCACATCAATGCAATCAAAATGGCACAGTGGAAGTTCCTACATGTGAAAACATTAAACAGTGCTGTGTGATGCTGCTGCTGTACAAGTACAAAGTCAAACCATCAGCAGTCCAAGTCCTTTCCCAGCCAGTTAAAAAATGTAAGCCACGAGGCTGTGCTCAGAAATGGATGAAGCCTAGTGATGATATGGCCATGTTGTCTCTTTTATACTTTTGTTTTTACCACTTTGATACTCTACCCAATCAGATGCCACTGCTTTACCCAGTACAGAAAATTATATAGATCTTGTAATTCATATACCTGCTTCACAGCCAAATCTTGTTCAAGTATCTACCAGAACCAAAAGAACACTGCCATAGAAACTATCTTTTTTGCTGCCTTAGCAATCCATCACCCAGAAATTTTCCACACTAATATAACAAAGAATATGCAGAAGTGTATACTTCTGCTACAGTGTGTGTTTATTTATAATTAGATGAATGTTAAGAACTGCCTATGAAGACAACGATGTCAAATCAATAAGTGATACTAAATGGCAAGTAAGACATTGATCTATATGACTATATAGTCAAATTGATTATGCCAGCATTTGTTGTTTGTGTAATTCAATATTTTTAATGAAGTAAAATGTGAGGTTTTAGTCTAGTATAGTCTTCTGTTATCTGGCCTACATTTCATGACCTCCTTTTACTTCTGGAGATTTAACATCAAACCTATAAATAAAAGGTAAAATAAGTAAATTTTAAATAATAATAGTTGATTTTCCATGCCACTGTTCATGTCCACTTCTTGTCTTCTCAATACCACAGCTGTTGTCACTTCACAGTGTATACCCAAGCACTATGACAGCCAGATGATGGCAGGGCACCAAGGAGGGCTCCCTGTGCAGATTCTCTGGACTCCACAGTCTCTACAAAGAGCTAAGCAGGGAGGATCTGATCATGCTACAAGTACGGTTCTTGAAACGCATCCAGTCCTGAATGTGACTTTTGTGCGTAGCTGTTCCCTCCTGCCAGTCAGTAATTTTGGCTCCTCTAGCAGATACAAACCAGAGTGACACTCTTCGGATGGGCTGGAGTGTGTCTGGTGCTGCATCTGTGTTGGCAGGCAGAAGCTCCTTCACTTGATTAACACAACTGCTTGCTATTGTAAATATACAGTGACCTACATCAGGACCTCAAAAGGTACATTTTATTCTGCTCTATGACGAACGCACCTCACCTGCCTTTTCCTAGAACCTCAGATACAGCAAACTAAGGTAAAGTTATGTATTCTGTTCATGCCAGAGCCAAGCATGCCTTCATCACCTTTGTTGAATTCCTTATTTCACCTTTCTTCCTCACTCAGATGTGAAAAATACTACCCTGCACAATATAATATTAATCTAATTTGCTTTTCATTTTAAAATGAGGACAGACACTACCTAAAACAAGTTCCAGTGCTTTCACTGTTTGAACTACTGTTGATAATGCCAGTGAAAGGTAAGTCATTTATTAATCTTAAATAACTTGACATTTCAGTTTTATTAATCAAACTCTTGTCAATTAAATCATATTTCATTATATTTTACAGATTTCAGCAGCACACAGTACTCCTAAAAAAACCATGGAAGTTCAGACTGAGAGAATAGCAATCGGAAAATTGGACAGGGTTGTTTCAGCCCCTGCTGCTTAATTTACATGTTTGTTCAATTTTACATTGTTTGTACAATTTTAACAATCAGAGAAGAATTTTAACAAAGACATAGAAAAAATATTTACTCTTTCTTAACATTTTACAGACATCTAATCTTATACCTCTGACTATTTTCCCTCTGTCATTAATAAAGGCTAAAGAATTCAGAGAAAAATAAAAAGAAGAAAGGGAACAGAATGCCTTCGGTTTATGATTTTACTAGAGTATAGTGCTCTGTCTTAGTTGTACTAAAGCAATTGGTAGTAAAGCAGGTAATTCCTTATATTCTATATGATATTAGACATTCCATGCTAATCTACTGCTTTACTTACAGAGACAAAATCAGAAGCTCACCCTGCAGGAGCAATGCTTATAATTTTCTGGAGGGCCTCTACTGTATTCCCTTTTTTCAGATGTGCATGGCTTTGTATGTCAAAATTGTCCAACACATAGGAGAAGCGTGTTTTAAAAATTCAGCCCCAAGCTTTTACTGCCTCGGATCCCCTTATCTAACAGCTTTGAATTACCTCGTGTCATTTGTGTTGCAGGATGTTCTTGAGGGTATAATTGATTAAATGGCACAAAATCTAGCAGTGATGGAGCAGCTTCTAATTCAAGGCCATTAAATGGATTCTCATGCTGTCAGGCTTTCTATAAGGAGACTCTCAAGACCAGAATAGTTATTCAGTGAGTTTTAAAAAAGCGTAGATGTTTTCACTCTTGGTTTATAATGAAGGTATTTGAGCTGGCCCAGCTAATCATCCTTCAATTTTGTAACTATTTATTTATTTCCCCAAAACAAATTTCAGAGAATGATAACTAAGTAGTGATTATACAATCACAAACAAGTTGAAATGTTTTCAAGGTATTGGTTTTGTATATTTCCTCTTTCAGTAACTGAAAAAGAAGAAATAATTATAACTATGTGGTAATAAACACATTGTTTGAATGTGTTTGAACATAGTATCTGTCCAGTTGAATGAACCTCATGAAATATCTGTTGTTACTGTCAAAGCTCAGCACAGCTTATGCTTGTGCTAGGTGTTATTTCTCAGGAGATCTCATTCTTTCTTGCTTTAAGCCACATTCTGATCTCATCAATGTGTACCGCTTAGTTACTTGGATTTCAAAATACCTTCACACTTACTTTCAGGATCTCCCGTATGTTGGGACATGGTTACCTGTGAGCATCCAGCATCCTTGCCTCAGGAAGCCTTTCCTCTGCTGTAATGCAAAAATAGATGTTTTGGCTACTGATGCAGGGGGAGGGATGTTACCCCACTGTCCTCTCCCTCCTCTTTATTTAAAATTATTTTCTTTTTTCTGTCTGTCTGTCTGTCTCTCTCTCTCTACATATATATGCTGTCCTTTTTATTTTAATATAAATTATATTATAATGTAAATTATATTGTAATTTAATTATAAATGCAGGGCAGATATCTTCTGGCTGTTTGCATGTTGCCACAAGCCACAGAAGACTCCAGCTCCAAGCCTAGTAGTCCCAGATGGTTCTGTAATAAAAACAATAAAGGTAATCTCATAATTCCCCAGGGAATCAGCCACAAATTCCACATGCAGGAAGCACTTCCTTCCTCAGCATTGATCAGAATTTTCTGTCAAGACAAATGCTCTGAGGAGATCAGGAACTTTCAACATTTTTATGCCTTTTCCTGAATCTAAAACTGTGCATAATAAGTGACAGCCAAGGGTTCTGCACCACTTCAGACCTTTCCCTATGCTAATCCCTACAAATGTCTACCTACTACTTTAATTTCCAATAGGAAGCTGCTGAGTCCTGAAACTATCCCTCACCGATACACCTACAGATTCATGGTGAAAATTAATTCAACATACTGCTCTAAGTTAATTGTAATTAATGGCTAGATCTACTCACCCTGATTCAGCCATCCAAATATACATTTGGCTGCAGACTGAACTACTCAATCTAGACTGCCTTTATAGTCAATGGAGAAATAATTCTTCCCTGAAGAATTGTCCTTGTGAAATAAGGGTCCTAAAAGAGATGAGATAAACTGTTCTTAATGCTTGGGACTTGGGATGAAAAAAAATAGACACCTGATTTTAGATAACTAAAGTTAAATGAGACTGGCAATTTTTGGGGTTGTTTGTCTGGATTAGTCTCTCCTCTGCAGATGTGTAAGACTTTGTGCCACTATTTCAGTACTGTTCCTGAATGTCAAGTTGTGAAGGTGGCCTGTGGGGAGATTATGACTTTTTGTTTACCATGCTCTATAGGGAAATTCTGACTTTTTGTTTACCACTGCATGTCTAGGTTTTAACGATATTTATCAAACCTGCCTTCTCAGTCACTTTCTTTTATTTTTTTTTTATCCTGGCAGTCTTTTAATTATATCTTATCCCTAGAGGTCAGTAAACCTTCAGATTCCTAATACTCTTACAACCAGTTTTGCAATATAACAAGTATTTAATTTTGATCCTCTGTAAGGAATTATATCTCCTTCTTCCTATGTGACAACAAATTAAATTTTTACCTCCAAATTTTCTATCTTTCTTTCTGGATGGTTAAGTTGTAAAACATAGGTCATGTCAGCATTTCTTTCCACACCTTGATGTCCATAAATGTTGAATAACAGGGCTGGAAAAATGTTAATAATGGATAATAATTTAATACTTCATGGATAAGGGGTTGAAACACAATTTGGAAACTTAATGGCCTTTGCAAGTCGAGACTGAGACAAAGCACACTAAATGTTCCCATTTATTTTGGTACATGCCAGGACTTTCCTAGATGCGTCCACAGGTTGCAGTGGTAAGGAAGGAGGACTAAATCATTCAGAACAATATGGGTTTGGACTGGATATCAAGCAGGGTGTATAAGCAACACCCTGAGTTAGAGAATTCAACTTTCTGTGAATTAATTTATCTTAAAACTAATCAGAAAGAAGGAGAAACCTTTTGGAAGATAGGTATATGAGTTCTAGTTGTTTGATTAATGGTAAACAAAACATTGATAGATACTATTAGACAGTGCTTGAACAGTAAAGATAATCCTTTAAATGTATGATATGAAGAAGATTATTAATAATGAGAGAAATAGAGTTTGTTGCTGTTGCTGTTGGAAATGTTCAAAATAGGCTGTTTGATCATCCCTTATCATTTTGGAGCAAACAGAAGATGTTTGCAATGGCAACTTATTTGTGACCTCTAAAATTACAGGAATATTTATTTCCACCAATAATGAGCTTTTCATCTGGGTAATCTGCAGCAATTACATGTAAATGCCCTTTTTCTATTGAAAATTCTAATCCGTATTTGTGTAGTTAAGAAAGAGGTATATGAAAGCTTAGAAATTAATGAGCAAGTTGGCCAAAAATATAACTCCAATATGTCAGCAGAGCAATACATTCTCTAGCAGAATAAACACCTTCTCTGAAATCAACTAAAACCCACTGTAACAATTTTTAATCTCCCTGTATACTCAGCGATTTTAGGAAAATTTGAAAATAGACTAATTCCAGTACAGTATTTTAGATAAATATTTAATCCACGACAATCACTCCAGATATTTTTTCTCTGTAGAAATTCTCAAAAGAGAAAAATGCTACATTGATTTTCTTATTTATTAAAAACTGTAGTTTGTCAATTGCCATATCCTAAAATTTCAATTTCATATTTTTTGATTTAGAAGTCTTTTGTGTTTCTGACATTATTAATTTATTAAGGTTTTGAAGCATCTCATGAAAAGTGTTTACCAAACTGGCAATACTCTAACTTTCTATTTCCTTATATAGTCTGTACTGTCTGCAGCTGCCAAATCAAATTAGATGTGCAAATATTTTGGTTCTAAGCACTGCATGACACATTGAAGTGCAAGTCAAATAGCAAATAAAAATAGACATTTTTTGCTAATTTGTAGTGCCAGATTTTAATGACATAATAAAATTGCTCATCCTGCATGCAGCTGCCATATCAGAATAAAGTACAACTTCATAAGAAATAAGTATTTTCAGAGTGTTTTGTCCCCAAGAAAGGGCAGAAATTATGAAAAAAATCACAAACTTTTTTGCCAAAAGAATGATATTGATTAAACTTTTCATTTTACAATTATTTCCAGAAGGCATGACTGCTAATCAGATCAACAGTAAATTGAATATGTGTTCCCTTCCTTGTACACTCAAAGCTCTACTATTAGCATAATAAAAATTATTTATTATTTAATTATTTAAATTGCAGCAATACTCAAGAGTCTCTATCAAAATCTGGTGCAAACACAGATGAGCAGAGTGTTCTTGCCTAAGAAAGCTTAGGTAAATTCTGTAAAGAAAGAATAATGACTATGGAAACTCATTCCTCAAGTCTGACAAACACAATGATTTTCTCTGTTTTTCTCTAGACTTAAACTTGTGTCCAAGTGCAGTCAGCTAAAGTCCAGTCCAGCTTATCATTCTTCCTTATTTGTCTTGCAAAGACTGCCTTTGGCATGTGTAGGATTAAAATGATAAGAGCAAACATCAAACTTAAACTGAGAGATCTTTAAAAAATTTGGATACTGTGGCAGATGAAAAAATTCTGTCTTCTATTCATTCAGGCAAATAATATTTTCCAGGATAACAATGGGAAGATAAATTTGCTTTATGCAAAGAGTAAGTTTCAGCGAAATTTGACATAACAGAAACACTACATGACAATTATTACTATCTTCACTGAATAATTCTAGAAGACATTTACCACTGCAGTGCATTCTTTTCTGAGATGAATAGGAATGATTTTGTCTCATCTATCAAACTAAGAAATTGATTTTATTCATAGACTAAAAGCTATGATCAAAATTGATATTCATTTTAGTATAAGGTACAACTCAATCTTAAAACACTTAGCAAAATTCTATTTTTCATTTAAAAGAAACTTTTTGAGTGTGTCAAATACTAAGTTTATAACTGGTTAAATAAATCATTCACCTATGAAAATGCATTAGTAGACAGAATACACTAAGCATCTCAATATTATTTATACATGGCACTTCTCATAAAAATCTACATAATTCATAACACCCCTAGTGATTTCTTTAGCCCAAAATGTGAACCAAAGATCTCTTCATTTTTTTTCCAGTTATTGCTGAAACCAGTTCTAATCTTTTCATTCTCAGATTAAAGTGAAAAATAAAATCACATATAGAGCCATCACCTACCCAATGGAGAGGTACTACAAGTGAAAGAAAAAACTGCTTATGTTCTCAAAATTTCCTTCTGCAATAAAGCTCAAATATCTTAGAAAGGTGCCATATTACACTACCAGGGCAATTCCAGAGATCTGCACTACCTAATTACGAAAGATTTCTTTGTTGGGTGAGGGCATCCAGGAAGGTCAAGATGGACCTCTTTCCCCATAAGAAGAGATGAAAGACCTTGGCTTACTCACCCTGCAGGTACCTAACAGCAGTACTTTACAAAGGACTTATCAAGAAGATGGATTTGGCTGCTTACAGAATTATGTAGTGGGAGGCTGAAAGGCAGTGGGCACAAGCTGAAAGAAGGGAAGTTCAAATTAAATGTAGTGGAAAACTTTTTCCCAACGAAAAGAACGAAACAGTGGCAAAGGCTACCCAGAGAGGTTGAATGTTCTATATCTTTGATATTTACAATACCAGAATGGACAAGCCCTGAACAAGCTGGTCTGAACTCACATCTGACCCTGCTTGAACAGGAGATTGGACCAGAGACCTCCTGAGGTCTCTTCCGGACCAAATTATCCTACTGTGGTTCCATGATTCTGTGATGTCAGCCTTCACATGCAGATATTAGAAACCATATTAAATTTAAAAACACCTTAAAACTGAGATAAATACTTCAATCCTGTGTACGGAGTTGTTTAACAGTCACTTTAGGGCATCTTGGGTTACTTTCTCTTCCTCACATGGCTGTGGCACTAAGCAGATATATTGTGTAGACTTAACTATTATCTGACTTTTTTATACATTCAATGAGACATTATTATAAATACAAAAGGCAATTAAACTTCAAAGAAAATTATTTACAAAAGAGGAACAAATACAGTTAGCTAGATATATGGATTAGTAAAAGAAAGTCTATATCACTTAGAAGCATTGGCTGTATATAATAGGGATGTTTGTGTTCTTTATGACCTACATAAAGTTAAGTTTGTTTGGGTATCTTAGCTAAGTATTTGCATATAATGATATTTTGGATTTTTGGAAGTGCTGGCTTGATATAATAATTTCTTTTTATGTATTTTAAACTACATGTCTATACCACTGATTCTTCTAGATCTAAAATATGGATTTTAGCTCTTCTATTTAAATTATTCTAAGAGCTAAGGAAGACATTATTGCTGTATTGCTTTAAGCATTTGCTTGTTAACAGAAAGCTGTAAGAGGCCAACATGCATTTGGTACAATTGTGAAATTCTTGTAGAATGCATCTGCCTCAGCTATTAACCATATGAGAAAGGTTCAGCAGAGATTGCTGAAAAGGAGGACTCTGATTGCTTAGCTATGCTGTCAAAGTAGTACCTTGCACAGTATTATAATGGATGCAGATTACAGTGATTGTTGTTGAACGAGAAACTTTTGAGAGGTTCTGTTTATTTCAAATGCTTTAACAAAAGCAATTTGAATGAGCCAAAACACAGGCATTTTCCCTAAATTGCTTTCAGTGTTCCTGTTTTTAATAGATTTTATTTCAGAAACTTCTGACAAGTAGGGTGGTGATGACTTCTGGTACAGAATTGCAACTATGTTTTTGTGTGATAAAGCCACAAACAATGTATTCAACTTAATTGACAATAAAATTCAGTATTCTTTCAATAACTCCTCTATCACCATTCCACATTCATCAAGATTATTTTGATAGCATCTTTAAAAATATGAATTTATTTAAGGTAGCACTAAATCACATATTTTTGTAAGGTAATTAAACTGTAAATATTAATGTAAAACTAGTTATGACATGCCCAATCTTTTATCAAGCAGTGGGAAAGGGACAGTTCTAAATATATTTAAAATTTGGGTCTGTACTTTGAACACTACTAATGTATCAGAATACAACATGAAATATGACTTCATGTATCTCAGCCTCATTACTCTGGGGATTCAGAACTGACAACTAGCTCCACGTGAATTTCCATGCCTATGTAGTAAACAAAATAAGGTATTTTTTTAGAATTAAAATGAGGAAACTATTAAGAAAAATTAACTTTTTTCCTTAGTATATTTTCCATGTTCACACATGCCAACATCTGCCTTTAGCTAAGAAGTGTTTGGTTGACTTGACGTGCTTTCCTAAAAATCTTGATTAAAAAATAATTAACCAAGCTACTATGTTAAATTCATTGTCTTCTCTAACCAGAGTGGTAGCAAAGGAAGCAGGATGGGGTCCCACCAGAAATATCCTATGGCTAGGAGAACCAACAAAAAATGTGTTCCACCACTCCTTCTTCCTTTGCACTGGCAAACACAAAGAAGGAATGCTAATCTGTAATGACAGCATAAGCTGGACAAAAATGATGCTTGATCTTGGAAAGAAACCAAAGAAAAATAGAAGAAAAGCTGAGGAGATGAACAGCTTTCCACACTGGCTATTACATTAATTTGCTAAGAAATAAAGTTGGCCTATTGGTTTTTTGGCACAACCTATCAGCCTTGCTGAATTCTGACACAGTATCAGTATTCCTTCAGCTTTCTGGAATATCTCTCATCAACCAATATTTACTTAAATATTTCATAGGTTCAGCAAGACTGAAGACTTTTAGGAATGAGTGGGCTAGGTGTGGTGATTTAAAAATACACTTTTTTTAAAAATTTATTTTATATTAGATCCTTGTGTTTAGATTCATGATAGGTCAAAGAACAGACAGCCTTTCTTATCTGCCTTCCACTTGTTTCATACTCAACTTAGTTTTGCTTAAATACATGTTGATTACATTTGGCTTCCATGCATCATTTTATAATATATAAATTAAAAAAACATTCCAAATGTGATTTTTGTATACTTATATGGTATATAAAATTGACAAAATGTATTCTACTTATGATATATTTTTTTAAGCTCATAGGCCTTACATCAACAGACTGTCTTTTATTCTGCTTCTTTGATCTTCCTTTAAATACTCTGTAATGTATACTCCCATACCTATTTGTTAATTTTTATGTCCTCTCCCATTTTCTCCCTATTGCCTTTCATTGACAATTGCTGTCCTTTCAAATGCCACTGGGCTGCAAAGGACTTTTAGAAAAAGATAGCTCAGTCAGGCAATGCAATTTTCTATCTATTAAACAAATGCTTTTCCATATCCACTTCCACTCAAAATTTCCCACATACCATATTGGTGGTATTCACAATTTTTTCTTGATTTTCTTTGGGTGTTGTAAGATTTTCTGAAGCACAAAATATGCCTTTACCTGGTTGGAATAATCTTTATTTTTATCTTCTTATCATAAGCATATCATTATCAACAATGTCTAGGATGCCACTAAGTTCCATGCAGGGTTTAGTTAATTTTTGCCCATTGGGATACTGAAATGAACTTTAAAATTTTAACAGCAAAGTGCACTAATATATTGCACCAATCTTACGAAGCTACAAGGAAAAATATTTCTTTTGCTTTTCTCCTCTAAAAAAGAAACAAATCAATTTCATCATATTTGTTATGATAAAATGTGGGCCAAGGACCAGCTCTGAGTCTGCACAGAATACTGTGTATGTTGTACCTATTTTTAGTTGAATATTATTCATTGAATACATTATTTAGAAAATGTTGCTGGTTTTCAATGAATAATTTATTCAGTTTTGTTGCTATCTTAGACCAGCTTTAATTATAACCCATAGTGCACTGCTGAAGCAATGAGAGATGAAAAAAGATAAGCCCATCTATTGCTAGGATGTCTAGAGACTTAGGGCCATGCTTAAATAGCATCCATATAAGCTAAAATCAAAACCCTGACATTTTCAACTTGCATATATTCTCTCTTGTCACTTTTAAGTATTTTTGATTTAGTCTCTTTCTCTTATTTCCCTTTCCTCCCTGCTTTATGTCAGTTTTTGCCTTCATTTTTCCCTATATGTCTATTCTGTTTTTCCTATCTCTTTTGTATTTCACCACTCACCTAACCCTGTCAACAAGCCCTTGTTTTAGATTAAGGGTAAGCCAGCAGACCCTCTTGAGAGTAAGTGGATCCTTCATAATGTAATTCTAAATTTATTAATTTTTCCCTGCTGATTCAGCACAGTGGAGTAAATCTACAGGAAAACATTTCTGGGAGACCTTTTATTTCCTTGTACGCTTCTGGTAAATGAAAACGGCTCTATGACCAGTTTATTTTAATAGTTCCCATATGAAACCATCATCTGCTCTTGTCCATGATTTAACTCAGAAAAATAGTAAATTTACTGAGTTAGTCTGGCAACAACCATTCATAGAGGAGAGAAAGAGATGCATACAGATAAGAAGTACATACAGATCTATGTGCCAATATTTAAGCAACCTATAAAGACAACTATTCTGAAGAAAGTAGGTATAGAAAACAGGACAGGTTGGTTCCATCCACGTCAGGCAGTAACCTATGTAAGTGATGACATACTGGCATTGGAAAATAGCTCAGGTAGTTGATGCAATATTAGAAATCATTAAAAATTACAATAGAATAGGAATGCCTGTGAACCAGAAAAATGTCTTGATTAAATGCACTTCTCTACAATACCCTAATGCTCACGAGAGCCACTCTGCTGCAGTTATCCAATAAGGGAAAACCGAAGAAAAGACCCAGGGCACCAAGCATAGTGTTTTGAAAATATTCATATTGGAAAATTTTCAAATGTGTACAGCTTGCTACTATAAGAAAATCTCCGCATATCTTGCTATTGCACTCAATGAAACACAATTTGTAAAGTGACCTCTCCCTATGCTGGGAATACTTCATACTGGATTGTTCTTATGCAGGAATAATACAGGAGAAGTTGAATGCAATGCTTATCTGGCTCAGGTTTCTGGGCACTATAAGAATGCAAATAATAATAATAATAGAAATTAGATAAAAACAAGAACTAGAAAGGGTGTTCTCTGGTGGTTCCAAGAGAAAAACACAGAGGTGATTCCCCTGGAGACTCTGTCACTG
>VXBU01002530.1:37766-55051 GCA_013400315.1 Bombycilla garrulus | reverse complement strand
CAATCTCTGACTACCTCAAACATAATATACATTTTTTTCTTTCTAGAAAGCAGCTTTTAAAAAAATCCTCTGCATTTCTATTTCTTTTCCTGAAAGCCTGATCTACTGACACCACATATTGCTAGCATGTGTCTGATTCTTCATCACCTTTTTTGACAATAAATATAAGTACTAATGTTCTTGGAAAACCTCATCCAATTTTAAAAAATCTTTGCAGAGATGGGAAAATTGAAATGGTTACACAGAAATTGAAATAAAAATGTGTGAGTTTAAGTAGCTATTTTCCACATATCTTCCTTATTTCCTAACTTGTTGTCAAGGTTATCATATAAGCCATGCTCTAGTAACTTTAGAACAGTAAATCATAAAATGTTCCCTACTTTAATTATGACATCTGCTCTGCAGCAGGGTATTATATAGGTCAGTAACAACAGCATGGCTTGGTGTCACAACTGGATTTTTTATCAGAAATATAATAATTAATGGCTTATTAATGGATTCTGTAAAATAATTTGCTTCTCTCAACCTAAAAGGAAGAAAAATACTCTTGTCCATTGAAACATTATTCTATATACAACCAGCATACTTTTAAAAGTTTATAATTAAAGAAGTTATCATGATATTCCTAATCCATGTCCCACAATTATTAAATGGTATTATCTTTAAAATTATTGGCAGTTTATCAGACTCCTCAATATCATAGAAAAAATACAGTACCTTGAACACTGCTTTTTTCTTAAGAGAAATAAATGAAGCATAAAGGCCTAAATATCACACATTCTAAACCTGTACAGTTGTAGCTGAGAACACAAGACAGTAATAAATCTACTTTAATAGATGTATTATGAGACCACAGGTAATTTTTGAATAATATTTGTGTACCTGTATCATCGGTTAGGAAAACTGCAGTGCAGACATGTAGCTTTTAAACAGAAAGCCAAAATCGCAGCTGAAGAGCGGGACAGAAAATGATAACAGTCCTTTTCTAGCTCCCTCACCAACTGGCTGTTGAATTTTATAGGTAGATTAAGTCATGGAAGATTAAGACAGAAGCTTTGCTCAGACTACCTACCAGGCAAGGGAAAGCAAAATACAGCACTCCATTTACAATAATGTACTATGTAAAACCAGAAAAGCTGATTGGCAAAGCAATCATGTTTAAAATGTCCCTAAAGACCATAAATAAAACAGTATTATATTTTATACCAGAGCTCTGTGGTATGACGACAACCCATTAACTCAATCAGAATAACGACAGGAGGGCCATCAGAATGATAAAGCCATTCTAATGAAATGCAGACTAAGATTAAAAAGAATTAAAAGTGACAAGTAAAATCCATTAAAGGACAGCCTTTAGCTACTGTAATCAAAGGATTATTACTTTTCTTGTCAATTAACAGCTGTGTGTCCATTTTTTCAGGCAACACAGAAGACTATGCCAAGTGTCAAAAAATCATTATTAATAGGAGGCCTTTATTTTTTATTTGTTTGGCTTGTACAAGCACATTATAAGATCTCCAGATGAATCATGTACACAATTTTTGGAGCCATAACACACAATTAACCATAGCATTCTGGTTCTTTGTTATTATTGCCCTTAAAACTGAGTCTTACTGAAGAAAGAAAGCAATTACAAATAGAATCAACTGTAAGTGTATTAATCAATGCCTTTAATTTACATAAAATATTAGAATATTAAAATACACATGCAGAAATACTCTCTTTTTCATTCCTTGACATTATTTTATCTACACTTTGCCACAATATTTCATATGGCAGGACATTCCACCAATACTGGATTCCGCAAATTGCACAGGCAAATTAATTTTCTGTTCATTAACCGTTAATTAACACTAAAAAATTTGCACCTTTGTTTGGAAAAAAGAAAGCGTCATCCACAAGTCAGCACAGATTTTTATGTTTATAAACATTAAAAATTTCATTACTAAGTCTTTTAAAATTAATATTGGACAATTAATACAATTAATAACACTAATTGTGTTTGCAGATGAGGCGAAAGAGGCCCCAGTAAAATTGCTTTTCTTCTTTTTTATAAATTTATAATATGTGGCCATCCTGTGTTGTTTCCACCATCTTTAGCAAATTGTCTTTACTTTACACTGCTTCCAAATTACTCTAAGTAGTTTCCTAATGGGAAAAATTATGTTGTGGCTCCATGCTTAAACACATACATCCTTTCCTCAGACAGATGATGGCAGTTTTTGTCATTCATCCAGATTTTTTCCAGCATTACAACTTTAAATAGATGAATGAATGGACTAACTGATTAATCTTCTACTAATTCTGCATTTCTGAAACAAGTGAAATAATTTCCAATATTCTGTAGCAACTAAGAGAGAAAATTAAGATGCCGTAACATTTATTGCATCCACTTCAATCTACCCTGAGGAAACAAGAGCGATCATAACAAAAACATCACCCCAGTCCCCATCTGCACTCTCTAAAAAAATGCCAGGATACTTTGTTCTCCCAGTACTTATCAAAGAATGCAAGTTTCTTGAGGGCTGATACTTTCAGAATTATGCATAATCACATCAATTGCAAGATTGATAGCTGCTCCTATAAGAGGCATCTGAAAAAGCAAATATTTTCATTTGATGCAAATTGGCTTACTACAGGGAAAATAGAAATGGCATTTACACCATGGGAAAATTCTTTCGGTCAAACAGTACTACCTAAGGACTACTACATTTTCTGCATTAAAAACTCTGTTTCTGAGACCCAGTACAAGTAAGAACCCTAATCTTTTCTTACTAAATCCTACCAGTGTTTTGCAGATTATCAGTGAGTCGCGAGATTAAATTTTAGGCAAATCAATTGTTCAAATGCTTTATTTGTCTTGTATATTTTTAATTTAAAGAACTATTGAAAGGAATTATGCATTGCATTGAAACAAGTGATGGAATGCTACTTCTTTGCATAGTCTTTAAATCCAGGATGGGAATTTGTCAGTTCAGAATTACAGGAAAAAATATATGCATGATACTAGAAATAATGAATTTAATTTTGCTGAAACACCTAATAAAATATTTTCTATGACATGATATGAACAAAAAGGAAAAAAAAGCTTTTTTAATCCTCATCATCTCCCAGAAAACAAAAAGAAAAAACATCTGACATTTCTATGAATTTTTATTTTCTCCCACTTCACCTAAGAAGCAAAGGGAATGAAGGAATTATATAAATTCAAGTAAGACTCCTGAGATATTTCTGTCTTTTATTCTCAATTTAATCATATCATCTGTGTCTAATACTGTCAGTAGGCAATGATATATTTTTTCCTGTTTTCCCATACATTATCTTCCAAATTCTCCTTTGCTGGGTTGTTTAGTGTTCTGCTTGCTCTGTTCCTGGATAAGACTTGTTTTTTGTGGCTCACTGATTTTACCATATAATGCTGTGACCTTTGGAAAGCTTTTTTCCCTCTTTGAGTCTATTCTCACAGCTGCTTTAGAGAGGTCTGTTCATAGTTTTCAGAGTGCCTAGAGGAGCTTGTTAATCAGCATTCAAATCTCTGGAGACAAACACAGCCAGCACAGTTCTGGTGAGGAACACATCTCCTATCTGTGTGACACGTTTCACAGACAAATACTACAGAGAGTTTTCCATACACTACACAGAGCAGTATCAAAGATGTGTGTTCCAGCAGCTTCCGGAGATACTTTTGGAGAATGGAACACTTTGTAGCTTCTCTTTCTCATATTTAGGTATGTCAACTTTTCCTAGCATGTCACACTTTCTTTCAAGACAATGGCAAGGATAAGTGTCCTCTGACGGTTATAAAATAATGTGTAATTGTACAAACGTGTGGGATGTAATGTGAGAATGCAAATAACATGGACATGAATAAAATCTAGCTATGCCTAGTTGCTGTAAAATATTGATATTATTTTCCATTTTGTAGGACCAGCCTTGCTACCAGTTTAAAAGTTACTCATATCAGAATATTTTGCACTACTCCATCTGCAATTTCTCATTCCTAATCCTATAGAAAAATTATTTGAATAGCATCTGGACAAGAGGAATATCTAAGAACTGAGGGAAAAGAGGATTTGTAATTGCAGTCTTCCTGTGATGGAAGTTACTTGGTCTTTTGCCGCAATTTCAATAGCAGTAATATCAGATCATAGTGGTAAATCATTCTCTATGAATCCTGAAGAACTGGGAATTATTTCAAATGGTGCTAGGTAGAATTCTGTCTCACTAGGAGCACAATTTGATTTGAACATGTCTAGAAAGGTCCTGGTTACTTATATTTTGTTTTCTCCATTATGTCATTAATATTTTTTTTTCATTCTTATAATAACCATCACCTAATATGGATGGATGGATTTTTTGACCTTAAATCAGTTTTCATGCACCAAAACATACTCTATTATTTTAATATAGACTTGCATGACATTTTTTCCCCTACCAGAAATCTGACTAATATCAGTGACAGATCTTTTTAGATTTATTGTGCCAGATAGTTTTTGGGTTTTTTGACAGACAGTTTGTTCCCTTCATTTTACCTCAGTAGGATTAAAGTTTCTATTTATACAGGGGCTTTTATAGATTATGTTTTTCCTTACTGATTAATTCTATATGCCATTTTTTAGGTCAGGTGCCTACTCACCTGGTCTGTTAAGGATATATTCAAGCCAATGCATACAAAGT
This sequence comes from Bombycilla garrulus, assembly GCA_013400315.1. Taxonomy (NCBI): domain Eukaryota; kingdom Metazoa; phylum Chordata; class Aves; order Passeriformes; family Bombycillidae; genus Bombycilla; species Bombycilla garrulus. Next base: position 50,374 of record VXBU01002530.1, on the reverse strand, counting down.
GTCTTCAGACACTACCACATTATATTTGCTGGGTGGTCTTTGTGTATTTCTCTAACAGAAATAATATAAGGGCAAGCAATAACAGAAGAAAAAATCTCCACATTTACGTGATCGTTTATAAATATGAGAGGTTTAAATTGACACTGAAAATCTGGATCAATAATTATTTATTTATGCATCGTTGTCCACTCAAATTGCTCCTCTTAGGCACTTCAAGCCTATCTTGAAGACAAACATCCTCATTCTGCTCAGCAAGGCAATCTACAGAGCCATCTACATATGAAGTGCTAATGAGTGCTCATCACTAACAGCAATCAGATTGCACCTGATCCCTACATACACTTACGCAACAAGTGGTTTGAATTATAAAGTTGAACTTCTGTGAAAGGGACTCCTTCTTACTTTCAGCCACCTGCTGTTCAGAAAGGAGTTGGGGACACCACTAGAAATCAGGCTGTTGGGTGATTTCCCCACACTAGACAAGTTTGCTGAATGCTGCAGAATCTGGTTTCTTCCAAGCAGTGAGAACCCTGCAGACAGCAGTCTCTAACACAAATGAAACTGTTGGTTGATGACTGAACTGTGTGGATGTCAGAATGAGATCCTTTACCTGGAGCACCTTTATTAGTTCCTGCCAAATCACCTGACAATGATAATTGTCATCCACTGCTCAGACTCTTTTCTTGTGAAGTAAAGTGTCATATTTTTTACACAAAAGATAAGAAATTAAACCTCTACCTGTCTTTCACAAATTTTAAAATTGTCCAACTTTGCTAAAGATATTTTTTCCTGTTGTTTCACTGTAATCCAAAGGGAAACAGGTGTCCAAGGTCCATACACAGTTGACACAGAAGCAAATATCTCTAAAGAGTTCAGATCCATTCAATATCTAGCTAGGTATGAAGTATGTATGGAGCCAGGTATATACTGAAGTATGCCCATCATGTTTATAAATGTTTTAATCTTCACATTGAACAGGAAAAATTGAGGTAGGAGAAGTCCCAACTCTTCTTGAAGAAATTGAAGTGTGATCTGCACTTCCTCCTTTTTCTATTCTTTAATTTTAATATTCCTACACTGCTTGTGACTTCCCATGATGTATCAAAAACAGACTGCAAGGCAATGTTGAAATGCAGCAGCCATATCCCAAATACAAGACAGAAACGAACAGAGATACAGTCAATAAGAGCTATTTTAGCTTGCCCTGACAGTCAGAAATATTTTCTGTCTAAAAGTCTCAATGCAGAACATATGTTTAATTTTATCACACAACTTCATAGAGAAAAATATTTCAATACATTCAAGCTCCTTGCTGAACTGCATAGTGCAACAGCCTGTTGAGGCTGAGATAGTGGACTGAGGTCCCAAATACAGTAACAGGTTCATTGTATATGGTCCATAACATTCTGCAATAGACGAACCTTTTCAGCTTTGAGGTTGTGATTTGTCTCCCTTACAATGCAATTTTTTGGAAAGATGAGTCATTCTCAAGCAAATGAAATGCTTTGCACACCATTTCACTTCTGTCACACATTATTAAAGGCCGACCTGTCCTTATCCATACATTTTGTGTAATTCAGCTACTCCTTATGTTCCTTTCCATGAGACACACTTGTGCTGTTGTCACCATTATACTCCCATAAACTGTGCTACTAATGAAAGGGTCAGCACATAACAGGCAATCAGGATAAGCTTCGTGTTCAACAACTTGCATGATTTTTCTGACCTAATATTACTTCACAAAAGTGTAAATACCCAGGTTATTATTTATTAGCACTTCCTTTACAGTTAACAAAAAAAAAAAACAAAAAACCAAACAATATTCATTTGAGTGCTAGGACTGATTTTGAATATGATTAGGAAGAAGACTTCCTTGAATGCTCTCTCACCACTGAAGTCATGGCAGGAGAGACTCCTAAAAAAAACTTTTAGATGGCTAAATCCAGATTACATAACTTCCCCACATGCATGCATGAACATCTCAAGACATGTACTTTTCACTGGAAGAACTTTCACACCACATTTGAAAGTTAGCAATGAAATTATGTTGCCTAACACTTTTTGATGGCCCATGAATTATTTTAGGTATACTGATCAGTTAATTTATTGAAAAGACTTGAGTTTTAAGCTGGCAGAAACCATGTTCATATTATTCCAACTCAAATTTGACAGCCTTCCACAGGCAATTTTTCTACTTAATTTGACCGTGCTTACTGAACTGTGTTCTCTGAACTTTCTGATAATGATTGTAACAACTTTTGAAACACTGAATATTTTCTGGCTGGAATAGCCACTATAGCATGTGAACACTCCAACACTGACTTTTAAGTCTCATCTTGCATTTTTTAAGTTGTGTGCACAGAATTGCTGCCCATTTTCTTGAATGCACAAATACCAAATATTCTTGCTGGATAACTGATATCAAGTCTTATTTCAGAATAAGGAGGTTAGCTTTCTTAGCTTCCATCAGACTCAGTGATATAATCCAGAAGAGAAGGATGACAAGAAATAACAAAAGGTTCAGCAATGGCCTGTCAAATGCCAATCACTTCAGCAATTTTGGACCACGTTTTGAAAGAGACTCAAGAGCTAAATGCATCAAGAGCATATTTTTGACTAACATAATGTTGCCTTATTGTTTTGTTGACAGGAAAAGTTTCTGGCAGCTCTTTGGCACAAAAAGCTTTTCTCCTTATGTCTCTCTGAAGGTTCACTTGCAGCAGCTCCTCCTCCTCTGTGGTTCATAGCCAAGGTAAAACTGGTGACTAGGATTTATTCCCAGAGGAGAGAAAGGCAGAACACGGATTTATACCAAGGTAAACTTCAAATTAAACTGCATTATAAAGCTCATATCTTTGCAGATGGTTATAGAAATGTTTAGCCAAAACAGATGTCACTATAGGACACGAAAGAACACAGACACACACCGCAGCTCAGGTGATCAGAAGAGAGGAGAAGAGAGAGGTTTATTTTTTCTGACTCCAGTATTTACAGTTTTCCAAAAGTGACAGTGGATTGGACGGTGGCAGTGCCACCTCTCCAAAGACACTGGACAGACAAACAGTCCATTAATTTTTCTCCTCCTCTATGTAGGAATGCAAAAACAGTGAGCTGTTTACAGAAAGTGTGTGAGAAACTTCTTCACAAATATGTAAATATCAGAAGGTTTAGAAAGTCTTACAAAAATCAGGGTGACAAACAGACACGAGTGGGAAGAAAGTCGGTCATTATGGTTGTACCAAATTCACGTGGCTGCAGAGAGAGTGTTAGGAACATCTTGGGGTGCTCATGGGCTGGGAGTGATGGGGATCAGCAGCCATGAGGGTTTTCTGAAGGGGCAAAGCAGAACCCTGCAGCTTGGACCCATCCCATCCCCAGACAGGGGGCAGCCCTAGCCCCAGGCACTGGGCACTGAGCTGGGACTAGGCTGAGCTGGGATGTGAGCTTACAGGCAAAACTGTGAGCAAAAGGAGACCAGAGCTGTTACAGGGTGGCTCTGGCAGGAACTGATGTTTCTGGGAGTGATATGAGCCCCAGCAGGATGTGGGAAGGAACATCAGGCCTCTGGATGCCTTCCAGACTGGGCAGGTGGACCAGTTAAAAACCTGATCTTGTTAGACATTTTCACTGAAAGTTTTAGCACAACAGGTAACAATATGATAAGGAATTTTGGAAGCTTAGAATTAATATATTACAGGTGAAAAACACATGTGCTTATCATATGAAATATATATCCAAATGGTAGAGTTGGACTATCCTGAGGATAGGAAAGCTGGAAACAAGATGAAAAAAAACCTGCTATGATACACAAAGCAGTTTGGAAGCCATGGCGGAAGAAAAAGGCAAGAGTTTAATAACAGCCATACATTACTTTTAGTCATAGTCACCAGTTTGGATATGATAACATAAAAATGAAACAGGGAAAAATTTTCCAGTTTTTAGCTGATCTAGTCAAGTATTATGTGACTGTACAATGGTTAGCGCACAAGCCAGACTCTACTTGCCTCAAGGTACCTCACTGGAATGACAGAACTAAAGTTTGCTATTTCAGTTGCCACAAGGAAGAAAATGAGAGTCATTGTGACTTCCTTCTGTTTTATATCCTTAAGGGAAGGTAAGAACTATTTGAACTGAAGGGCAGCAGTGCTAAAAGACTTCAAAATCTGTGGACTAGTAAAGGCCTAATGCTTAATAAAACTGTTGTGGGAAAAAAGAAAGTTAGGTATTGATGCTAATAATTTAGAACAAAAAAATTACAGAGAAATTAACTAACAGCAATGGCAGAACACTGCTGGAGTATAGTTTTTAAGTTATAAACTCCATCCCAAACACAATGATGTCCAGTAACCAGAATTTAAAGTGAGGAAATGCAAAACATACCTTTCTTTAAGAAGAATTTAAAAGTATGAAGTTGGAACTTTTAATTTGTGCAGGAGTGCATTCAATTGCTAATTGTAAGACAAGAGAAAACATTTATGTATACATTTTTCAGAAAAAAATGATTGCCTTTAAAAAAAGAATAACAGTCTGGTAGATAAGTCATTCAGATCTTGCACCGATGAAACTGTAAGTCATAAGATGATATATGGCATTTATGGACTGAATGCCAACAAAATAACATTTTCATACCATGAAGTTTTTGTCTATATTTTTAAAAGAAACATTAGATTTTTTCAGGATGTTATAAATTTCCTAGTCTTTGCCCACAGGTTTTTGGTGGCCAAATTTAAAAATTGATGTTATAGAACGAAATACCAGAACACAGTTGTTCTACAGGTTGTCTTTCTGAGAAGTTTAAGTTCTTCTCAAATTTCTTAGGCATCAATGTTAGCAGAAACACACTTTCAGACAATATCTGAAAAATAAAAAAATTAGTAACATTGTTGAAGATATTATGCCTGACATGAAAAGGGTCATTAGCATACCTAAATTACACTGGAACTTTGTAATATATTAGATGTCCCATAAAGAAGGAATAAGACACGTACCAGAACAGAAAAATATAATTTATCTTGTCCACATCTTTTTTTCAAAGACAAGGGTAGCTATACCTGAAATGTTTTTTTTTCTATTGTAATGACAAAACCCATCAATATTGCTCATTGCATCTCTTTCAGCAAGCTTATCCCAAATGGTTACTCATTGTAGAACGCTTTTCCTTGTATTTTATTTTGTGGTAATTTAAACTTATCTTCTTAGATACAAACATGAACCAATAAGTTTGTTACTTTCTTCCCCACTGCAGCCGCCAAAAGATTGTCACAGTATTCAAAATATTTAAATAAATGTATTTGTCTTCTAATGAAAAAAAAAGGACCAAGCCAAAGTTTTGACCTCATGTAGACTCTAACAACTCTTATTCTTACATATGTCCTACCATTTTGTTGCAAATGGTCCAAGAACTTACCATGGACTGAAAGCAATGTACTTGATTTTCATTTTCAGCTGAAGAGCTTGAAAACAGCATTGACAAAAGTAACCTAGAAAAATATTTCCTAGCTTGTGGGCTCCAATATAATTTTGACACATTTTAGTACAATACTCTGTGCTCTGTCATTTCACCAGCAGGACAAGAGCAGCAATTGTCCCCCTGTACTTGGCACTGGTGAGGCTGCACCTCCAGTCTTGTTCAGTTTTGGGCCTCTCGCTACAAGAAAGATATTGAGGTGCTGGAGCATGTCCAGAGAGAGCATTGAAGATGGGCAACACAAGTCTGGTGAGGAGCTGCTGATGGAGCTGGGGTTGTTCAGCCTGGAGGAGTCTCAGGAGGGACCCTGCTGCTCTCTACAACTACCTGAGAGGAGTCTGTAGCCAGGTGAGGATCAGTCTCTTCTCCCAGGTAACAAGTGACAAGAAGACAGGAAATGGCCTCAAGTTTCACCAGGAAAGGCTTAGATTGGAAATAAGGAAAATTTTCTTCTCTGAAGGGGTTGTCAAGCACTGGTACAGTCTTCCCAGGGAAGTGGAGGAGCCACCATCCCTGGAGATATTTAAAAGTTGTGTAGATGCATCACTGAGGGACAAGGCTTAGTGGTGGACATGGAAGTGTAAGGTTAATGGTTGGACTAGATGATCTTGAAGGACTTTTCCAACCTAATTGATTCTGTGAGTCTCTGATTAAATATTTGAGTACTACCTATGAGATTTCCTCTTCCTGGAAACATTTAAGCAATCCTAACTTACTATTTGTTCCAGAGTTGCTATGTTGACTTACTAAGGCACATATTTCTACTTGGTATGGTCCGTGGTCCTGTGTAGCCTCCTCTGCACGTAATTTTATTACTGAAATTAAAATAAAAAGCTAAAATTATTTAACACTGCTCATTATTGTACTAAGAATTTTAAATTATTATGATTGTTTAAAAGTAAATAATTCTCTATAAAAATATAATCACTTCAGGATCTTTACATCAAATAGAAAAATAATTATTAATATTTCAATTTTCGGTAGATACTTCTTTCCATCATTTTGATTTACACTGATTTTAGGAATAATATAATTCTAGAGTACAGTAAAGGATTTTCATTAGTATAAAGAAATACGACTTTTCATACTGGAATCCTAAAAAAAGTGAAAGAACATCAAAAAGGCAGCCTTAAAATTCATGCCTTTATCTTGATCTATTATCTTGACATGAGATGAGCACAAAAATAGATGGTATGATCTGAGCAGGGTCAGGGTTTGATCTGACCAGGGCAGACTGTAGTTCCACTTTTCTTTCTTTCTGCAACTTCTCCAAGACTAAATTATGTTTTGTCCCCAGCCCTCTGATTTCAGATGTCTGATGATTTCTACTTCTTGTCCTGCGTTGTGCTATTGTGGTGTTGCTGGTTCCTCTTACTGTTTGAGATTTAGGAGCTATTTCAGTACATTCAAATTATTCAAGACTAGGTTGCTTACAACAGTGTAACATACCCCAGTTTTGTATTTAACATCAGATGGAAACCTCAGATTTTCATTTGTCTCAACCCTATATATCAATATCTCTCCATCCATCTATCTATCTATCTATCTATCTATCTATCTATCTATCTATCTATCTATCTATCTATCTATCCTTCAATGGTTTTGCTGCTCACAGAACATCTTTACTTAACTAATACACTACCTTGTATACTTCTCTGCTCCAATAGTTTACATAAGGTCCACTTCTTTGGTTTCGTCTAAAAGAAGCTATTGAAAAATAACAAAAAACCTGTAATTCTAAAGGTTTAGTCTTTCTTTCATAAATAAATTGTCTTTTTATCATAATCAGCTCTTTCTGCTTAATTTTTTTCTTATATTAGAGCAGAGAATAAACAATGATCTCACCAGAAAACCTGGGATAAATTTAAGCAGAGTAATAGCAAGATTATGAGTTTTGAAGCCTCGGGGTATTCCTGACCATATAACTATATTTTACAATTTATACAAAACCAATTCTAAGGTCCTAAGTCAAAATTTTCTGGAAATTTGAGATTTCTCCTGTTATTTCCAATTTGGAATGGATTTTCTTTTTTTTTTCCACTTTCACTACGCTTATTTTAACCCAAGCTGTTTTGAAATGCTGATAAAATACACAGTTGCAGCTTCCTTCTGCTTAAGCTGATGAGTTTTAGCATGAAATTCGGAATAATGTTTCTTTCTTGTTTTTCATAAATAATGGCTCATCAATTGGTCAAATATTACTATTTTAATGCATAAAAAAAATCACAGGAATTTCACAATTAAGTTAATCTTCATAAGNCTCCAATAATTTGCATAATAAGGTCCACTTCTTTGGTTTTGTCTAAAAGAAGCTATTGAAAAATATCAAAAAACTGCCATTCTAAAGGTTTAGTCTTTCTTTCATAAATAAATTGTCTTTTTATCATAATCAGCTCTTTCTGCTTAATTTTTTTTTCTTATATTAGAGCAGAGAATAAACAATGATCTTACCAGAAAACCCGGGATAAATTTAAGCAGAGTAATAGCAAGATTATGAGTTTTGAAGCCTCGGGGTATTCCTGACCATATAACTATATTTTACAATTTATACAAAACCAATTCTAAGGTCCTAAGTCAAAATTTTCTGGAAATTTGAGATTTCTCCTGTTATTTCCAATTTGGAATGGATTTTCTTTTTTTTTTCCACTTTCACTACGCTTATTTTAACCCAAGCTGTTTTGAAATGCTGATAAAATACACAGTTGCAGCTTCCTTCTGCTTAAGCTGATGAGTTTTAGCATGAAATTCGGAATAATGTTTCTTTCTTGTTTTTCATAAATAATGGCTCATCAATTGGTCAAATATTACTATTTTAATGCATAAAAAAAATCACAGGAATTTCACAATTAAGTTAATCTTCATAAGTGCAACAGCAGAATGAAAATATCTCAAAGTCATTAATTACCTGTTTATTCTAAAAAAGGAATATTAATAATTTGCTATAATGAAAAAAGAATGAAAACTTATTTTCCCCAAGGACAACTAAGCCACCACCACTTCACAGGACAATGCTGCCAATAAAAGGTTTTGGTGTAGTAAATTGCTGAATGAGGTGCCCTCATTGTTTCTAGGCCACCTCCAGGATATCTCCTTGGCACCTTTAATGGTGACGTTGCTTTGCACTACCTTCATGAAGTGCTTGCAGAGCCCCACACTCCCCCTGATTTGCAGAACTAAAATCTTGTTTAAATTTCTCTCTTGGGCTCATAACAAACTGCAGAGCATTTTGAGGACGAACAGTACTAGACCTTTTGTAGTAATTTTAGGGGAAAGGAAAAGTAGCCAGAGATTTTCATGCAGAAGAAGGATTTAACTTCTGCACATTCTTTCACAGACATGGGGCTCTTCATCTTCTTATCAACCTTCTGTTACACAGGCTGCATTTATTAGTGTGTAAGACTCCTCTATGCATACCTTTAAAATGACCTCATTTTACTTCAAGACATTCAATTGTTCCTTGTTTTCCCTATTAGTATGCCTCAGTGAACACTAGCATTCATCACTAGAAATGTCAGGCATAACCGAGAATTTCTTCAAAAGCCATTTTTTATTACACTCACACAAAGAGAAAAGAAAAAAAAATGATATTTTATACAGCTTCAGTTTTCTTCAATGTGTCCTTGATTTATGGTACAGTCGTCCTTGATTCTTTTGTTTGAGTATTAAATGAATATCTGCTATGTAAAGAGTGTACAATATTATGTACATGTAGATAGATAAAGATCCTCCCACATGCTGCTTAAAAGAGAATTATAAAACAATGACAAAATACACTGTCCTTTCACACTGAAAATCTCACTATATGATCAAAACTGACTTCACGTATGCAGTGTGCATTTTGCTAATTAGCTTCCTTACGGCACTTCTGAAGCAAAAAATAAATTTTTCACAGAATAATTTTTCTCTCCTTGTATTAAGTAACACTTAATATTTGCTGGTACTGTGATAAAATGTATTTTAAGGTATTTTTATGGAGTACTAAATTAAATGTTTCAATTAGAGCTTCAGTGAGCTGTTCAGCAAAGATTTGAACGAACCTCTCTAGGCCAACCTTAAAAAAATCCCCAGGCCTATATTTTCATGCACTCCATAAAGATGTGTCAGACTTGCAATTAAAAGAATTCATTTTTCTAAATGAGCTGAGAGAAATCACATCTCCTTTGCTCAATTACTCCTATTTCCACTACTTTTTCTTCTATTTATTGTACCCATGTGACTCTGGAGCAAAAAAATAATGTGACAGTTTGGAGACTAAGATTGGAAGTAAGGATCTGTGAGCTCCAACTTTGGAAAATGAAACAGAAAAGATAATTTTGATTGTTTTGTTGAGTTTTCCCAATGGCCAAACTCTTTCAACATCCGTCAGCTGAACATCTCTTTAGTCTTTCTCTATTAGCATCCTCAGGGTCCTGCCATAAGATACTTATCCTAAGACTATTGTTTCTTGCCCTGTCTCTTTTCTTTGGTCTTTAGGCTTGTCATCACCCCCTTGAAACTGTTTTTATATGCTGTCATCAGGAATCTTCCACGTCTGTCAAATAGAGTTTTGAGCACTGTAAGTCTCATGAGAAAGTGCTTCTTAATCTTTGCCTAGCAGTGTAGACTGGGAGTATTTCTGACATATTTTTTAGTTTCTTTATTCTCTATTTTTTTTTCTTCTTGATGGCTAAGGATTGTGATAAAACAGATAGTTCCTGTGAAAGTCCTAATCAATTTGATAGGAACACAGCCAAAACATTTTTTATTACACAAGGTAAGCAAAGCACTCATAACAAAACTGAAAGTAGCTCAAAACATTTTCACTTCTCCCAGTCATGCCTTTCATGATTCAATCTCATAAGTCTTCAGAAACCTAAAGCAGAATTTGTTTTCAATATTCTCTATCTTAAAAAAAAATTTCCCAAATGAGAAACGTTAGCAATGCAAGAAGCAGAAAAAAAAAAATTGTGTAAAATAGTATGTAATTGTACTGATTTTATATTAGTACTTGGACAAAACAGAGCCATTAAGATAAATGTCTGAAATGACTCAGTGCCTCAAGCCTCAAGTTCAGACCTCTTAGATAGCTATAAGCATCAAATTCATAATTTGTTGGTAATATGTGCATATAATGGATGCAAATATTTATGATTTATCAATAATTTTGTGGGGTATTTTTTGTAAGATCAGATTTCAGTGGGGTTTTTCCTACCTGTTTTACATTTATTGTGCTTTAGACAAGCACTCAGACACACACAGCTAATGGATTCTACAGGGCTCTGGCATATATTTATGCTTAAATATGTGCTTTATTGCTGTCCTAAAAAGTAACAATGGAAGAAAAAACCAAGGAAGCAAAAGGGAGAAAGGGAAAAATTACTGTACATTTCCTCTCCTCTTAAAAGGGCACTTTCTAAAGCTAGTATGAAAAAAATCAAAAGTATACACAACTGGGATAATCATTAGGTCAATAAAAATTCAGCAACTTTTAGAAGATACTCAAGAGACATTGTAGAATAAGAAATAATTATGAATGAAATTATATTGAACTAAATCAGTAGGTTTCATAATGATCTGAGAAAGATTCTTATTGTAACCAATTATAAGGGAAAACAGTCATAAGGACAAAATCTCCTAATAAACACAAAACATATGTTAAAGACGAACAAAACACCCAGAATAAACACCAATGTAGTCTTTAGACAAATAACACTCTACCATGTAATATTTTCTAACACTGACTAATGCTTTCTTTTTGCATGGGTAGCTCATAGGCACTCCGTAAGAAATTGTTCTGTTTAGAGAGACTCAAGCAGCAAATAAACTTCAGTTGAGTGCACTTAGCTCTCAAGAACTGCACTAGAAATAAAAACAAACATTATTTAAATATCTAATCAGATAGATATCTTGTATATGTGTGCTGCACTGTTAAATTGGCTACATCATACATATAATATATATCCTGTTTACCCTGTATGCAAATGTTAATGTGTTATTTTAGTGCACTCATTTAATCTACACAGTAGAAAATATGCAGAAGAAATAATTTTCCACTTTTATGAAATATTGGGTTCAATTCAATTTTTTGTGGTCTAGGCAATTACACCAATCCTGAGAACATCTTAGTCATTCTCTCTCTCAACCTTAGCATTTAATTTACAAAAGTAATTACATTTATATTATTTCATATTATTTCTATCTATGCTGATAGAAGAGTTATCGTATTTTCCAATAAAACACTATTTTCATTGGATAGTTTCTAAACAAAATTCTGCTACCAATATGGCTGAAATCAAATTAACTATAAGTGTAACTAAAAGGGTGTCACAAGGTTAGAAACACCAGTAAACCACGTGTCACAGCAAACATCACATTAAACATGCTTTCAGGATTTAATTCTGAAGATTTATATGTCACTTGACTTACCTCTTCTCTTTCAACGTCTGCATGTATCTCCCAAGACATAAGCATTATAAAAACTGACTTATGCTTCTAAAAACAATAGAGGAGTTTGCTTTGCTAATAGCACAACTGGTTTCCCAAACAGGAAATTAGAAACAGCACCCTTAGGAGTATTTTTGAACTAGAGTGAAATAAAATAAAACTCTCTTCATTGCTATTGACAGAACCTAATAAAATGTTTCATGCTAAATTGCCTTTGATGCATCTGTACATAAAATTAATTATGCAAATAGTATAATATCTTATCTCTACGGATAATTACAACAGTAATCATACTTCTGCTGGTTTTTTTTTTTTATGCTTTTCACGGGTGAGTCTATTCCAAAAGCAGTGTGAAATAAAACTCTCTGATTTTACTTGCATTGTAACTGCCCGGTGTGTCACAGAGGGGCTGAAGCCAGGAGACCGCACTGAAGCCCATCCAGTTTAGTGCTCTGCTCTGGACAGGGTAAGCTAGAGCAGGAGGCTCAGGGAAGTGTTCAGTCAGGTTTTCAGTATGTCCAGGGATGGTCATCACTGAGCAACCAGTACTCAGTTACCCAGACAATAGAAAAAGATCTTCATAATGTTCAGACACAAGCTCCTGTGTTTGAGTTTGGGCCCATTGCCTTTTGTTCTGTCACTGAGCACTGTGGGGGGTTGGGGTGTTGTTCCTTTTGTTCTCTTTACCTATAGAATTTTGTCCCATTTGTTGCGGGGG
>VXBU01002530.1:0-37451 GCA_013400315.1 Bombycilla garrulus | reverse complement strand
AGTAATTCGGAGGGAGGGGGGGTTCTAAGGGAGGCTCCTGCCTTCCCCAGCAAATACCTGTCTTCAACCCAAGACAAGCACAAACAGAGAAGGCCCTGGCTTCATCATCTTCGCACCCTCTCTTCAGGTATTTATACACATTGATCAGATTCCCCCTGACCCTTTTCTTTCCTGTGCTGACCAGTTGCAGCTCTCTCTGCCTTTTCTCTTGAGAAAGATGCTCCAGTACCTCCAATATTTTTGTGTCTCTTTGTTGGACTTTTCCCAGTATGTCCACATCTCTTTTGTACTGAGGAATCCAGAACTGGACACCACACTTCCAGTGAGGCTTCACCAGTGCTGAGGTAAAGGAGGACACTGAGGACCTCAGCCTTTTCCATGACCTCTGTCACTAGGACCCATGACCACTCACAGGAAGCCTCTATTTTCCCTAGCCTTCCTTTTCCTTCAGCATTAACCAGATTGTGTCTGTGACAGTTCTGTCCAAGATTCAGCTCCAGGTGGGCTTTGTCTTTCCTAACTCCATTCCTGCATGCTCAGAAAGTGTCTCTATCTTCCTTTTGATTACTCTGATCCTACTGTCACCTTTGTATGATTCCTTTTTTTGTTTCAGTTTACTTAGGAGCTCCTTATTCAAATCTGCAGACTCTCCGCACCTATGCTAGACTTCCTTCCTTGAGTTTGGATGGTCTGTTCCTGTCCCTCAGCACCAAAGCAATTCCCAAGCATATGACAGGAAGGCTTGTGTAGATGGTGCTGCAAACACACGATCTCATGAAGAACACAACTCTCCACTATGCTGAAAGATCAGGGGAGGTCATTCAAGGCAGAAATTGTCTGCCCCTTTTTACTGCAAAGACCATCTCATATATCTTCTTCCAGAGCTCTCCAACTCAAACACAAATGGTTTCAACATGCTGCCATTCCAGACACTGTTCTCACATTTCCCTGTGTTTCATGCACTCATTTTAAATGATAGCAAAGAAGAAATAGGAACAAACAAGATATGTATCTCATGAAGTGCACGTCCCACAATCGTGGCAGTTTTGCCTTCTGCATTCTCCCACCTGCTGTCTTTGTTTATTGCCATCCCTTACTGTGTTATGAGCAATTTAGATTGCATACTCCTTGAGGTAAGGATCTGTCAGATTTTATTTGTCTGTACAATGGTATACACACCTATGGCACTATTAGAAATAATTAATAATAACAATTTATGACAGAGTACATTGTTACCAATCATCACACATTGTGTTCACTCTGGTAAGACACAAAAAGCTTTTCTAATGGAAACAGAATAACATGCCCTATTTCTTGATAGCTGACTTCTTAATATATTATCTGTATAAGCATGAAGGATTCCTGAAGGGCTCATTCTTCCAAAGCTGATCTGTATTTCCAACTTTTATACTTGAAAACACTGAAATTTTCTTCAAAATGTGCTTTTTGCTTCATGCCCTGAGACTGAAAACCAATTCTGGTAATGCAAAGATTCTGTTTTATCATTGTGGCACATAACATGGATTTTCCACACAAAATTCATTACGTAACAGGACCGGAGAAATGCAGTAATTATTTTATATATGCAGACATAAACCAAAACACATGAGTCTATTTTCTAAATTAAATTAATTTGCTACAAAAATTAACCAAGTCTTTGGTGTACTTCAGCAAAATAAAAAAAAGTAACCTCTGAGGAATGTATAGAGTTTACTATCTTTTTCCAATATGAACAGGAGATAGGGATAGTCTTGTAGGTAGGAAGCTTTTATATCTACACCTTGAAATTTTGGTTTATCTGAAGTCACTACTCTGGAAAACAACTACATTATGCAATGTGTTTGAATCTCCTTTTGCAGTCAATAATTATATTTGCCCACTAGTCTAGAAAAACAACCGTGTTTAGAATTTGTAATTAAAAATATATTAAGGAAACCGCTATACCAAGGAAGACCTGGTTTACCAATTCTTAGGGAGGAGTTTGTGGAATGAAAATTTCCACAACACAACCAAAGATGAGATGTTTCTTTTGGAAACACTGTGCAGCTATATAAACAGGAAAACCTCTGAATTAAAGAGCTCCAAAATTTTCTAGATGTGCACTCAGCTGTTTAGAAGAAGAAGGCTGTATTTTCCCAGAGAACCTGATCAAAAAATCAAATTTCTAAGGAAGAAGAAGAAGAAGAACAAGAACAAGAAGAACAAGAAGAACAAGAAGAACAAGAACAAGAATAAGAACAAGAACAAGAAGAACAAGAAGAAAAAGAACAAGAAGAACAAGAAGAACATCCTGTATTTATACATCTTGAAATTATTTTTCATCCCTCCAGAAGTGAAAACATTACAGGTTTGTAACACTGCAGAGGAAACTCTCTTTGAAAAATCAGGTGAAGTATAAAGTGTAAACATTTTTAGAGAAAATTTTTTGTGCATTATTTATGGTTTTATTACTTGTTTTTACATGTTTCCATTATGGAAACCATTCCATAGTTATAACATATTTAATAACAATTCCATAATTTCCATTTCCATTATTATGTGGAATTCTATATTTCAGTTTGTACTGACATTTTTATCTGTAGATTTACTGTTGATTGCACATGGTGTTGTTTCCTTGGTTGGACCTCTCAAGACAATGTCTTCATATATTTCAACACTCTTGGTAATCTTTTGTATCACCAATAAAAATGAATAATACTGATCTTTATGAAGAACTTTGACTTCTGCCAAGGCATGAAGGTTGCTCTCTACGGAAGTCACACGTACTACATGTACACACCACTAACAGGGATTTATTTTAGCTCCTTTGCATGGACTGAATTTCACACCTAATTAATTTTATTAACTCATTAAACTAATTTTATCTTGTTCAAAACATATTTAAAGTCTCTCCTTTCTTTAGCATAGATTGTAACAACTTTAGTCATACAAACTCTGCTCTATTATGTTTTGGTTTTGGTTTGGGCATGAACTTAATTTGCATTTCAACTGCCAGCAATTCCTTGCTAACTGCTTAACAACATATATAATGTAATACATGTCAATCTTTGAGAAAAACCCCATCAAAAATATGAAAGGAAACAGTCCCATTTTTTTCCTTGTCAAGTTGATCACTATACACATCCGTAACTTGAAGTGAGGAAAAGAAGTGGCAGGAGACCTTTGTGCAAGCTGCAGTCTTGAGGGACAGTCTTAGGAGAAACAGCTATTCTGTTATGCAGGGCAAAGAACTCCCTTCCCTTACCCTTCCTTTCCCTCTCCTCCCTGCTCCACTCTGCTCACACATCCTGCTGCTTCTCCTCTCCCCGTGTCGCCTTTCAGGAACCACAATTTCTTGTCACTGCAATTTTTCAAATTATGATTTACAGTCTTGATTATCAAAATTTGGTATGTTATTTTGAAACTGAATGTTGTATTAAAAGTATTTTAAAAAGCGGTCTGTCTTTCTAACTAAATGTAGCAACGTGTAGCATCTTTCAAAAGCGGATTTTATTATTTATTTGGGACACAAGCTGGTGTTTTCTTGATGTTTTACAAAGGAAAATCAGCTCAGAAGTGAGGAGTAATATGGAGGTATCTTTAAGGCCGGAGCACAAATTGCATGAATACTGAAGATAGACAAACATGCAAGTGGTGTAAAAATATCTGCTTATAAATTGAAATTTATGACTCAATTCCAAAAGAATGGGAAAACAGAGTATCCTCAGAACAAAAATCTTAACCAAAATAACGTATGCAATATAAATATCAGATTTGACCCACATTAGCAAGATCTTTTTGCTGAAGGAGATAGAAACTTATAAACATCTATGACTTTTACATCTCTTTCCTAACTGTAATATTTTCTGCTATTTGGAGAGAATCACCTCAGGGCATAAACCAGAAAGGTGTTCAATCATACACAGAAACACTCATAAACAAGAAAGGATGGGAACTGGATACTTTACTCAAATTGGAGTAAAGTAAGATAACTACTAAAGCACTATCCATGTTTATGATATTCAATGTGGTAGGAATATTCTCTGTCACTGAAACTGGCTAGCTTGAATCCACCCATACCCATAACTAACAAATACCTTTTTCTCCAAGACAGAAACAATGTGGTCTCCTCCTTTTAATACTCTCCAAATGTGCTCAGGAACTATATGGGAAAATGCAAGCTGGCCTCAGTCCAGGTGTGTTCCAGGAATAATTCTAAAATTTAATAGCAGAGATCATTTTGATCCAGTGCCTATGGCTGTTTCCTGACACTACTTTCTGTATGTGTATAAACAGAGCCAAAATGTCTGGTTTATGTTTCTCAGGACTTCTGTGAAAATTGGCAAAAGGTCTATTAGATTTGACAGTGCACATGGATTAAGTGACTGGACACTGGCCTTCCAAAAATAAATTTTATATACATTTCCAAGAATATTATAATAAATAAATAGGCTGATGAATAGAGAACATAAATCTAATAATAATAGGTCTCCTTCTCTCTTATGTTCTCCACATAGTATTTAGAAATAGTCTGGGAGTCTGAATGCCAGAAGCTGAAAAACACTGCTTGAAAATAATCTGACATTCATATACTGACATAAAGGAAATTACGTGTTCCCTTTATGGTACATGATTAACTGGAAAAAAAAACAACAAAAAAACCTAAAAACTTAGGAAGACATGATTTGCTTACTGTAACCATAGCTATTATCTTCTTCTAAATAGGATATTTCCATGCACTGGCAGAATTTATCTACTTTATTCTAAAGCATGTTTCAGATCTTTAGCAGAAGGTGAGTTTAATATTTTTCAAACTCTTCTCTCAAAGTGGACTGTTTCAGAGTTGTCTGTCTGAAAGACAGATTTAAGCAAGGAGAGCTTAATCCAAATTTTTGTGAGGGCAGAAGCAGAAGATCCACATCCAGCTACAGGCACGGTGTTTTATTGGCATTTGTGTAGTTCGACCAAAATCAGTGTTGTTCAATTGCATGTTTTTCCCTAATATGAAGCCTGAACTTAATAGATTTGTTCCCTAAGCCTGTTAAAGAGATAAAGACTCACAAATGACCTTATTTTCAAAATTCAGTACTCTGATGCAGTGTAATTAATAGCGCTAAATTAAACACGCTGCTCTCCCTTTACACCCTCAGCAGAACACCAATGGAAATGGGAAACATTTACACAAACCAATAAGAGGTACACAGTAGAAAGTCCAGCCTCAGATAGTGTGCAAATATTTCCATAATTTTTTAGTTTTGCATTTGCAATTTAGAACAGGTAAGGCCTGTCCTTGAATAATGGAGGCAAAGGCAGCAGAGTGAGAGAGTGATCAAAGGGAAATGAGACATCTGGGGTCAAAGCCGTTCTCTAAATCACAGTAAGCGAGGACCTGATCCGACAACTCCTCTTCATGGAGAGGTACTAATCAAGTTACATGGGATAAAAAAACTTCTGCTCTTTTAGGTTTCTTTTAAAAAGAAATTACTTTGGCACCTAACTCAAGTTAGAGGATAGAACAGTGATCTTAGATGGAGGAGATTTTACCCCCATGAATATCACTCAGGTACAATCTTGCCTCCCTAAAGAGGCCAGTACACAAGTAACATTCCTCTAAAGAGCATTTTCTGTTGGTGAGCTAAACTCACTTCTAAGAATCTCCTCTCCAGTCATCCAGCTCTTTCCAAGTATTGCAAGGAGCCTAGATTCTAATGGGAGATGGCAAACTCTACATGACAGATGAGTACAAAAATTAGTAAGTGAGTTTGGAACTTAGAGATGATGCGGCACTAAAACTCTTGTTATTCCCATTCTATAGCCATTTCTGAAATTTCGGTAGTGTACAGGCACTCATTTTCATGAAAACCATAGTGCTCCTTAGTGCAAGCAAGACTGAAGGCTCGAACAGCAGCAGATTGAAATGCTTGGCTTTGATGGACTTGCACATCTTTTCTTCAGGCAGACCTGTAGGGATGACAGAATGAAATGGCTGTCATCTTTCTGGGTCTTATTTGAACAAAAATGGCATATTATATTCAGCTTTTCTGCCTATCAGAGCTCCTCCTATCAAAAAGTGAGAGCTGCTGATGTGTAGTACTGCCAGGGTGAGTTATGTCTTGAAGGAAATATCTTCTTATCTCTGCCACATACATCAAGCACTTTTTGCATGTGTGTACAGAGACATATCACTCATAGCACTTATCTACACATTTGCTTATTCTTAATAAGCCTCAGCATTTATTTGTGGTATCCCAAGATTGGTTCACTCACTACAGGCAGAGGGCCCCTGCATGACAGGAGTGCTGATGTCCTACCAGCCCCACGTGGTGTTGGTGTCCAGAAGACTGCAGCACAGTACAAAAACAGGACAAGTCAGAGATTCTATGGTTCAGTCCAACTGTTTATTGAGCATTAAGTTTAGTAAGCTTAGTAAATTTAGCAAGTTTACTGTGGAATGCGGAGTTACAAAATCCCTGAACTTACAGAACTGAGCATAGCACATCACTGTTGTCTGCTCGTGTTGTTAAGCTCCCAAAAAGAAACAGATACTTATAAAGACCTTTTCTGTAGAGAAACTCTGCCTGGTTTATTACCCCTCAGAGCTGACTATCTCTGTCACTTCAGTCACAGCACTCTACTGAACCTTCCATAATGGAGATTTTGTGGAGAAAATAGTGTTAAGGTCTAGGGTGCCTTTACTACATATTGACTACTCTATGGCATTTTAGGGTGTTTGGCCTCAGCTGTGGCAATGTCACATGCCTGAGACAAGCATTTAATATAGACGAGTTGTAACAAAACCCTGTAAAAAGTACCTATGTGGCTATTGAGTCACAGATTCATAGTGTCACTACATTTGCTGCAGCTGGCACGGATGAGCGTGCTGTCACATTTTGCACTGCAGCAGCAGGGCTCTCTGATTGAGAAAATCCATATAAAAGGCATTTGCTCACTTTGATTCTTTTTCCTTTTAATAACTGTAGCAAGATTCATCTTTATTATTTGGTATTACACAAGCTCTCAGTTATCCAGGTACAGATGTAAAGGGTCACGTTGTGAGAGATACTGAAATATTAATATTTTTCTTTACAAACATATACACACTCAGGGTATATCCAAATGTAATAATTTATATTACATCTACATTTACTGACCAAAGAGCTACAAGAAGTAAACCTCTACTGATTCCATGAATCTCACACTAGTTGATCCAATTTTAGTGGTTACTGCTTTCACAGCCAAAGCAGAAGTGGATCTGACATCTCTCCAGACATAATGTTCATGGTTTGGGGCAAACTTCTTACTTTAGTAGCTGAAATCAAACCCTCAAACTTTGTGCTGAAACTTTTCATGGAGGTTTAACAATGCTGCCACGAGCTCACACTTCCCACTGGGATGGAGGGAGAGAATTGGAAGGCTGAGAAGGTAAAAAAGTCATGGGCTAAGATAAAACCAGTTTAATAGAGAAAGCAAAACAAAGAATTCATTCATAATTTCCCATGGGCAGGAAAGCTGTCACCCATTCCCAGGAAAGCAGGGCCCCATCACATGCAGTGGTTACTTCAGGGGAAAAACTTAGTCACTCCAAGTGTCCCCTCCCTTTCCTTACAGGTTTATCTGCTAAGAACATCACCATATAGTCTGGGATCTCCATGGGTCAGTTGGCATTAACTGTCCCAGCTATGTCCTCTCCCAGCTCCTTGTGCATCCCTAGCCTTCTTGCTGGTGGAGTGGTACAAGAAGCAGAAAAGGCCTTCATGCTGTGTCAGCACTGCTCAGCAACAACTAAAATATCCCTGTTATCAGCACTGTTTTCATCATGAATCAAACATACAGCCCCATAGCAGCTACTGTGAAGAAATCAAAACATGTAGCAAAACCAATGCTGATAAGCACTTCCAACTTCAATTTTATTTTTTTTTATTAATGTGTTTGTGCCTCAAGAAAAGTAAACCACTCTATACCAAAACAAATGAATGAAGAAACACATGTGAAGCAATTTCCAGTCACATGAGAGAGGAGTAGGTGGTCAATGGTACATAGACAGTCCAGCAGTAGTCTTCAGATATGGAAAGAGGGTTTTATTCCTGTAATTTCTGTGATGTTGAAAAGTTGGAATAAAACACAATCCCCAATATTCACAAGATGAGTCAGTCCCTAAATTTCTTCAGATAGTGTTGTTAGCCCTTTCAAAAATGCTATTAACCAAAACCTCTATTAAATAAATCAAATTATATAATCACTTACTTGAAAAAATATATCTATTCTATATATGTTTTTTCTCCCTGAATAATAAGTGGCTTTTTTCCAAGGAAAGCAATTGCTCAAAATAACTTGCGAAATTATGTCTCATTATACAAAGTTGAAATTCAGAAGACTTCAGTAGGATTTAGTGAGGATAGTACAGATAGTACAGTATAGTATTTAAATCTTTTCTTTAATTCTCCAACTTGTACCAATAGGGGAAAATAAACGACACAAGCTGATACTTAATACATGCAGTAGAGTTCTGAAACCGATGCCTTTTTAAGCAAACTTAAGTGCACAAAAAAATAGTTAAATAGTTAATGAATTATGAAACTAAAAGATTATTGCCATTGAGAAAAATCTTGAGCTTAGGTAGCCTACTGACAAACATTTCAGGAGTGGTTTGTACAGGTGGTGGCCCTCACACTGTGAGCCCAGTGCTCCTTAGGCTGTTTTCTGCAGAACCCTCTTGAGCTTCCACCTCCTCTCAGGAGAAAAAATGACCCAGCTCTGCAATTTCTTGTCCAGTCACCTTATCCCTGCTTTCCTACCATCACCTTGGCCATGCTCTGGTGGAAAAGGTGGCTAAGACTTGTGACCTGCCACTGCCATGAAAGCTTAGAACCTGACCCCTCCTTGCAGTTTACCAAAGGAAATTTCTACTTCCTGAAAGTTTTCTGTGCATCTCTGAGGCAGAGAGGCAACTTGACCTGGGTAAATATTATCTCCCTTTGAAACAGCTGGTAGTCTAGACAGAACCAATACTAAGGCAAACAGTTTAGGTAATCACTTGCTGTGTCTGGGAAGGGCGGCAGGGAAAAAGACTGAGAAGCAGATACACTCTTAAATCAATGGTAAGAACATATTTATTTATGAAGCTGGCAAGTGTCCAAATACACTAGGTCTCTGAATGAGTTATGCTCAGCAAAGCTTTTGCACAGACCTACAGATTAGTCATGCTCTGAATGAATTGCCCATTCAGCACTGCAAGCTCTACCTGGCTACTTTCTAGTTGGAGAATGTGTGCGTGGTAGCATGAATGGACAGAGTTAGACACTGAGATGCTAAGTCCATGGCAAGGAAACATTTGGCACAATCTCAGGGCCAGCAGGGCTGCAATAGTTACCTGTGATCTGTTTCTGTTTCCTGTAGCTGTTTCTGCACTGTACCAAGAAGCACAGAGTCACATTCGAAAGGCTGCTGTACCTTGAAATGGTGATCATAGGTTCTGCTGGCCTGCCTTAACACTTCTCTACCTTAGTGTCCCTGCATCCTCATAAACGGTAATTTATCATGCCTTGAACTAAATTTAGCATGGTTTCTCTCAACAATTTTTCCATATACCTGGGCAGAAATATTTTGCACTTGCACTTAAGGAAACTGAGCAATTTGGTGTTTATTCACATATATGTTTATTTTCCTATCCACTCAGAGTGGGCTTGCAAGATACATCTGTCTCAAAACTTACATTACAATCTACCCTCTGATATCACAACATTTTATGATCCCTTGGATCATAAAATCTAGTCAGTCTCAGATGGGAAGAAAGCTTTAGGAGAAAAATACCAGACACAGTTTTTGTAGTGGAAGAGAAAGCTGAAAGAAAATTGATGGTGGTAAAAATACTGAGAAATACTATGGGAAGGGGGAAAGTCTTGAGTGCCTGAAAAGTCAAAAATTTCTTGTGAGAAGGAGGGAGAGAAATATTTGAGAAAGAAAAGTAGAATGAGAGAAGAGCGATTTATGCGATACTCACTAAGACAGAAAGGAGGGGATATTACGGCTGAAAGGAACACATTTAGGGATGAACTTGTAGGGCAAACGGGATTAGAATAAGGTTCTCCAATAGCATGAATAAAAAATCAGGTAAAATAGCATCTTGAGTGGCACACCATTCTGGGATTGATATTATGCATAAAATGAAGGATTGTTTTAACTGTGGCTGAAGAGAGCACAGTTAAAACTGTGCTACAAACCTACAGAAGATTACTTGGCTCGATCCACAACACTACTAAAGAGCAGTCCATGGATGAGGTAAGGGCACAGACTGCTCCTTCACCTCCATCCCCACATCTGCTTCACAGACTGCCTTCAACAGCCTCTGAGGTTGTGATGTGGTGGGATCTGGGGTGTTGGAGTGTTTGTGCACATGGAATACCAACCACACTGGGACATTGTCCATCAGGGCCAGCCAACTGGGCTGCTGCCTGAGGTGCCTGTACAGCTGGGGAATCAAATGTCAGAGCAGGTCTCAAGGGACAGCAGAAGCAAATTTACTATGGCTCCAGTGTCAGATGTTTCAATGTTAGCTTTAACTAACCAGCAGTTTCCCCTACACTTCTGAGCATTGATTAAAATACTAATGAGGGTAGCATGAACTATGAGAAAACAGACCGTGTGAAAACCAAATGTGACTTGAGAAGAGTGCATCAAAGCAAAAAGCTGCACTGATATCCAATCACTCAGACAGCAATACTGTCTCCATGGAGTGTGAGCAGAATAGAAAATTCTATATGCAAAGTTAATTCTGGCTTCATGTCATATCACAAACATGCCTGTTGTCAGTAGTCAGCAGTAGTGATAAGGAGAGCTTAGATGGTTCTAGCATTTTGATATCTCACTCTTGTATTTACCTGAACAGTGAAGTTTTATGCCAGTTACTAATCACTTCTTAGCCAGAAGCAGAAGACTCCTTATTCCCTGAAGTCTGTTCTCAGTTAATTGCACTCATGGGTATGGCAAATTCAGGATTATTATTCTTCAACAAATCCTTCCAACTCCCTGGCCAGAGAGCTGGCATGACAGCCAGACAATATCAGCTACATTATCACCTCATACTGGTCTAATATTTTAATGGTGTTTTTTTTAACCATTGATAACTGACATCCATCTTGTCAAAAGGTGGGATCAATAAAACATACATTTGAATAAATAAAATAAAAAGTAGTTCTCTATAAAAGAAGAACGAAAATTGATGCTACAATTTATTTATCTTTTTAGTTTACATGGTACGCTTTATGAATCCACACAGCACATTCCAGGAGAAGCTGGACCCAAGCAGGGCAGCTAATAGTAATAAGTAATTAACTCCATTTATTTTGAAGGAAATACATTAGCTCTATGCTTTGGAACTGGCTATTTCCATTAGCCATTGTTGTCATGGATTGTTCTTAATAGCCAGCCTGAAAAAAATTAGTTATCAGTTTCAAAGTATGCCTTTGGGGCCAGATTCACAGTTGGAAGAGCTCTGCTGATTTTTCGTAGGCTTATGCTGCTTTGCTCTGATGTTTACACGAAGTCTCATTCTGATTTAAATGATCTGAAGGAAGCAGTGGCAGTTATTAAACCAGCAGAAATTTCTTTAGCGCTTTCAGTATTTTTCTGTCAGAGGTTAGATAGCTTTGCTGCTTGTCTGAGTTGTAAAAACTGGTTTTGCCTTTTTTTTTGTGAAGATAAGTGACAGTGTCTTTTACATCTAAGGCAGAAAAACAGGCTTTAAGAGACCAATTCTAGCTCTTAGATAGGGTCTCCCAAGTGATATTCCCTCTGAACGTACTGACAGACCTCACAGCACCGCACCATATTCCCGTACCTCTGCATTACCACAGCTCAGATCCTCCCGCTTGCTGCTCAACAGTGGGAAAGTCTCACTTACTGTAGGGCTTGAGCAATAACACTGAAGTAGACTAAAAGATTCAACTGACGTTGGCAGACTTTGGCTCAGGACCTACACCCATTGCATACTGTGATAAAAGGTGTGAAGGTTGCTTTGCTGGACTTTATCTTGAGGAAGGATGCTTTTCCTGAAGGGTGTCACGAACACCAGCTCTCAGTAGCAATAATAGATGTGAGCTTGGAGACTTGCCTAGAAGTGATCAACTTTTAAAATGTTCAGTCAAATTGTAAATAATTCAACTCCAAATCTTCTCACAAAGTCAGGAAAATAGGAGATGGTGGAAAACTCTTTATCAGGTAAGACTTCTATTTCAAAAGCTCCTGTTCAGAAATTAAACCCAAATAATGTAACCCCAAATGTATGACTGCAGCGATGTGAAAGAAAAAAATGGTCTGAAAAATGGTAGTAGCCATGGTTACACACACATACACACCCCATCACAACACAATGGTCCTGTCATCCACTGCACTAAAAAGCTGTTATAATGCAAGTCTTGGAAGGAAAAATGAAGAGGTACGACACTAAAGCTCTTTGAATCAACAAGGCACCCAGCACCACTTGAAAACTCGAGAGTTTCAACTCTCTGCAGGAGGAGATTGACTGTTCTGCAGGTACACCCTCAATTTTAGAAACACATCTTGGGAAACACTACGAGTTAATTGCTTACTTAAGCAACAATTTTGCAAGCTATCATAGGCACACAAACTGAGAAAGAAACCCCAGGATTGCCTTTTTCATATCAGGTAACTCCACTAATGAGCAATGCAAAACATTTCTATTTGGACTGCATAATGCCTAAAAGCTTTGACATGTGACTGGTATTACTGGCTTTTTATAGCTCTATATAATGAATCAAGGCATCTACAGAATATTTCAGAAATGCATGCTGCAACAACTCTCAAGGCTTGTACAGTTGCTGAGCACTTTCTAAAGTAGTTTTCCCTAGACTTTCAATGAACACAGTATACTCCTACCTTCTAAAGCACAAGGTTTGCCTGAGTTGGACTAGATCCTCTGTAGACTGCATGAGTGGTTGGGAAATCCCAGATGGGCATGCTGCTGACACAAGGGCAGCCAGTGCAGGTCTTTTTCTGTCCATATTTCATCCCTGAGGGCCATGGCACAGCTGCAGTCTGGCCATCAGGAAACCAAGCTTTTACCAGACACATCCTCTTCTCAGCTGGGCTCTGCTGATGGCTCCCAGCCACAGGAATGCAGCTGTACAGATCTGGGACTGTGCCTGGCTCAGGGCTAGGTTGGGAGCATCTGTATATCTGCTTTTGCTGTATAGGGAAGTTTTAACCTTTTCTGTACTTCAGTTAACATTGGTGAAAACACAAAAAAGAAGAAGTTTCCTGCTCTCCTAGGTGCTCTCAGTCAAAATACATGAAATATTGGATGTACTTTTCTCATGAAGCACAGACTGCTGATGGCATGGCTGAATCAAGAAGAATATTTTAGTGGCATCCTGAAGTAAGTGTTCAAAATCCTGTGACTTATGGAGCTGTGAGGTTTTACTCATATGAAAAAGGCAGAATGAACTGTTTTCCACTAACTGAGTTGCTGTCACCACCAGGAATCTTTTATTTAATTCAGCAGAGCTCAGATCACTCAAGAATCTTAACTGGGAAAGAAAATAACTGGCAAAACCCCCAAGTTCTGCTGTCCTAGTCAGACAATAGCGCTCCATAATGCGGTCTGTATGCAGAACAAATCACAAGTTTAATTCTTGCCGTAATTCTCTGGAGTATAATGTGGCATCAGGGGTGCCAATTATACTCAGAGAGAGCAGTTTTCTGAATGGAATTAGAGAGGAAGCTGTAGAACAAGGCTAAAGGTATTTAGATTCTGCAGTTCAAGAAAAATTACATCTATCATATATGGCCCCGGGAAAAGAGTAATTGATCAGAAAATGTGTTTTCCTAAAGCTTAATCTCCCCATGACTTTGTTTTATTTTTAAAACATAATCCACTCTAAAAGAAAATCCAGAAAGAAGGAAAGCCAACATCCTAACCAGCTAATCAGGATTGTTAATTCTGTGTTTGCTGCAGGTCAGACAGTTGCTTGGATTTAAGCAATTAGTTAATTTATATGCCTAAAGACATTAGGACAGAATCAGAAGTGGTGCAAACACAGATTCAGGGGAACCAATGTTTTATATTTTTAAAAATATAAGCCCACAAGAGGATTGAAATAGAAGGAATATAGAAAGGAAATAAACAAAACAAACCCTTATGGAGAACTCTGAAATAGTATAAATTAAAATAATGCTCCCTTCCCACCATCTACTCAAATCTAAATAATCTCATGGATATTTTTTTGATTGTAACTACTTAGAGTAACTTATTTGCAGTAGTAATAAATAGATTATCTCTGAATTTGGGTCCATTTTTTATGAGACTTCAGACAACTAAATGTTCTGTCAAACAGTCTAAACTAGTTGATGTAGCACATTTCCCAATCAGCATAGGGGAATTATCTCTGGCTGATGATTTATCACAACAGTGTGAAAAGCCTATTTTAGAAACATTTTCTGGAGGTGTCTGCTTCTTCTAAGTGATAGCTAGCTGCCTCCCCATAGTATCAGAGTCATAACAGGTCCAATCCATAAACAGAGTTTTCTTTAGATGAAAAAATTTTACAAATAAAGATATATTTTCATTCTAAATCAGTAAAAAAGGTCAAAGCGTCATCAGTTTTGACAGCGTAGGAGCTACAAGAAATATAGAACCAAAAGTAGCGAACTGTTTGTTTTGATCATGTCAAATTGTTACACTTTGCTAATGTTAAAATATCTCAGAAAGTTAAAAGCATTTAAATAGCACTGGGAAAATAAAAATTAATATAAATTATAATAGAGAGGAACAGTGTGGTCTGTCAATGTGAAAGCATCTCTAAATATGTGACATAGCATTCCTAATATAGCAACTAGAATAAAACTATATTAAATTGAAGAGTCTTAGCAAAATTATTTTTTCCTCTAATACACATTCTGAAGTACAAAGAGCATTAGTTTCAACGCTTGTTTGAAAATTTTATCAAAAAAAGAAATTAAAAAAATGCAAACAAAACCTTATTTTCAAGTGCAAAGTCTCCCAATTTCCCTGTAATTGGGTTATAGCTCATAGAAGTCTCTTTGCTGTGTGGATGGCAGCTGCCTGCACCAGATGATACCATCTCAGAAAAACTCCATTTTTGGTGCATGTTTCTGCCCTAACTACTTCCACAAGCTCTGGCAATACTTCTGCATCTGCCAACCCTGTAAGCAGGAAATCACACCCTGTTCTGAAGTACCATTCTTTTGAGAAGTGAATGGGACAAGACTTCCAGTGGTCTAAGTGTTTCCAACTCTAGAAACTGTTAAGTGCCAACCAACAGGTTCTTCCTTTACAGCTGCCCTGTAGCAGCAGTGAGAGAGCTCTGGGCAAAATCTTGACATTGTTAATGCCACCGCAATGCCAAGCAGAAAAGTATTCTTTGCTTCCTTGGACTTTGTATGACCATACATTACCTGGGCTTTTGACCAAACCATGGAGTTTTAATTCTGATTTTAATGCTTACCATTAATGAGAAAAAATTGTGTAATAAACATTATTGCAACAAGAAAATTGAAACTTTCAAGGCCAACTCTTTTTCAAACTAGATTTAAGCCTTGATGTCATTGAATTTTACTCTTTCTGTGTATTATTAAAGGTCTACAGCATAGAATATCCAGGCAAAGTTTCCCTATATGACCTTATTTTTTAACCAAACCTTTTGTACTGATTAACCAAGAATGTGAATTAGCATTTTTGATTTTTCTAATCTGTATTTTATTCCCCTCACCTCATATTTTTTGTATAATATAACTGTTTCTGTCAACGACAGGCAAAAAAGGACGGGTCAGGAAGGAAGTGTATAATTCAAATATAACTCAATTTCCCCAGCTGAAAGTGATCCTAAAGTATAAAAGAGTCCTAGAGAAAATATATTTGAAAAAATTAATGAATTAGCTCTGATTTTATGAGTTGCACTTAAATTCAAGGACTACAGCTGTCAGTACTCAATTTTTCAAGATAAAGGAGAGTAAAATGTTAATATTTTTTCAATAATGATAAGGTTGTTATCAGTGTATGAGGGACTGATGGTCCAAATAACAGTGCAGCTGTACTTGCAGACCTGGGGATGTTATCCTGCCTGTTGAACATTGTTGAACTAGCATTCTCCCTGCAGTTCTGAAAACCAGTAAAAATGCAGTCTCCAAATTTCAGCTAATATCCCCTAAGTTACTCCCTCATGGAGATCACACATGGCCTCTGGCTTCACAGGAGAGCTTTTTTAATTTTCCAGTGAAAACTAATAATGGAGAAAAAGAGGAAAGATGGAGGTAACGGCTGCCACTTTGAACTGACTCCAGAACAACCGAGCTGGGAGATGGGGTTGTGAGCATCACCCATTGACCTTGCAGACACATTGGTGGGCTCCATCTGCCCAGTCTGTATGCTTCCCAAACTGAGCCCTGCAGGTGTCCACCATGGAGGTGAGCACCTGAAAAGGCAGATCCCAGAGCACCCACCCCAGAATGGAACACTGTTCTCAAGCAGCTCTGGTGAAAAATAAGTATCTTCTTCTGGAAGAAGCCACTTGGTTTGGGAAATTTCATGAAAGAGACAGTGTTCCACATAAAATAAAGGTGAGACAATCTGAAATAACACACTGAAACACATTTGACAAGCCTGACATATTGCCTTTGATGAGGACATCTTTTCCAAGCCACCAGGACATAAAGCTATGTTGCTGACAGGGATGAAGAGTATTTAATAATTGTGCTGGAAAAAAAAAATAATACTTTACAGCTTCCAGCTACATGTCCTGTTTTATCCGTTTTTTACACAGTGAATGGATATAACAACAATGGAGCCAGAGCCATCTAACTCAGCTATCTAAATGCCAAGTCCTCATCCCATGAATAAGTGATGGGTGTTAAGTACTTATCTGAGTAGGGACAAAGTCCACATTTAGAGGTGTCATAATAATTCTCTCTTTAGCTTTACATCTTTTACATTAAATGTATTATTTTGAAATTAAATTTCTACTGTAGATCTGGGGAATGTCTTAGATGACCCCGAGCTTGTCCTTTTTTTTCAGCTACACTGGATGGTCTTGTAGGAGATATTACCTTTCCCCACCAAGATTTTCTTCCATTATTATTCTTAGAACACTATAACTGCAAAAGCACTAGCACTTGTTTCAATTATTTCAGACAGCATGAAACAGCTTTCATGGGACTGAGAAAGCCTTTACTCAGAATAGCCTACAGTGTGGCCATTATGATGTTCTTTTGGGACATGGGGGAGTGGGTTGAATCCTATTAAGTAGAGGAGACAATTGAATCTGCATTTCCTTCAACCTGAGTACTTTAATCATGACTTATTGAATAAAAGGTATGGGGAGGTTCACCATTGGCTTCTCCAGATGCATTTCACAAGAAATGAATAATAGCTCCCTATGTAGTAGAGTTTCAGTTTTGTGAGTCTCACTGGCACTAAAGTTGTAAGTACTGGAGGACAGCTTGAGCCCACCTTTGTTCCTAGCAGTTCCTGCTGGCTAGCTTAAGTTGCTCAACACAGTTTGCAAATCCCATTATTTGGCAGTTATGTCTCCTAAAGCACTCTACTGAAACCAGGCATCAAACTCAGGGCAGCAATCTAAAAACTTAGTCACTGAACAACTAGCTAGGAAGCCTGAGACTAAATTCTCCAAAAATGTTAAATTATGCATCATTTTCTGGTAAGATGGTAACTTCAATATCCTACTTCAGTGGTACAACTGATGTTCTGAAATAAAATATGTAACACATGGTCTTTGGGATCTAATGCCACTCTGCATTCTGTACATTTTTCTGAGTATTGCTAGTGGATGCAATTCAGACTATTGAAAACACAGATTTTCCATTGCCATTACAACAAAAGACAACACCTTTGTTCTTAATTCTCTTTAGATATCAGTTTTCAGGTAAATCAAAATCATCTTCTTTGCACAGATTTTTACTTCAGAGATTCTGTGATAGTAATTTAAAATAGAATTTAATTTAATAATTGTGTTCTTCATAACTTAAACAATTGGAGATGGATTTATGGGTCATGTAAACATAATTTATTGTTATATATTACATAACTTGTAACCAAGTAAATAAGCAGAAAAGCACAAAACCAATAGTACCAGACATAGACATGTTTTTTTTCTATCTAGCCATATAATTTCACCCCACTATAATCATACAAATAGGCAAAGATTGCATCCAATGTCACTCACACCATTAAACATACTGTATGTTCCAGCTATGGGACCAAATGCTGACAATAGTCCAGTTATGGATAAATGATTTCAAATATTTTGCTCAGAATTGCAGAGAAAACTCTGCAGATGTCAGGGTGTAACCATGGAATTCAGCCTTCTGTTTCTTAAAAGGCAACAAAGACACATTTCCAAAGCTGTTCTTGCTTAATGTTTGGAATGCAATGGAATACATTGAGACATATGCTTTTAAAAATCTCATGCTTTCATCCAGCCCTAAAATGTATTTGACATGCACTGAAATGTCAGTAGCATTGTATGAGATGACTTGATATCACAAGCCATGGTGCCATAATAGTAAACAACCTTGGGAATGGGAACTGGAGCAGTGTACGTGTCTGAAACTGCAGAATGTTCTTTAGCTGCTGACAGCTACTTATTTTCTTTGCTGTCATAAAGATATTCAGCCTAGATACAACCTCAGCTTTTGAATTTACCAATTCTTTTGTCTCTCCTACACTTTTCTACATCAAATTTCTTTATAAATTTAAGTTGCATGCAGCTATACTTGTTCCACCTGGAGTGAAGGCAAAGGAGCTTGTAGTTAGACTGTTAGTGTAAAGGCAGACTTGAGTGCTCAGCACCACTCTGTCACAGAACTCTCTGATGCATGTGGAAACTTACTCAGGAAGATTGTGTTCATAACCTATATGCAAGTGAGGCTACTGTGAGGTTTGTGAGGTGTCTAGCTAGTACACTAAAAGGGCCTTCTAAATATCATAAATCAAATTTTATTTCTAAATTGAGTCAGGATTTAATTTAGTTAACAATTTCATTGATGGATTATATGTTCCAAAGCTGTCTATACTGGAAACTAAGAAAGCAAGTGTTTTATAATAACCCCACTGGAAACATTGCACTGCCACTTTACATCTGTTTCCAAACCTATTGGTCAATTACTCATTGTCATGCTAAAACAGCTCAACTAGCAATGGTAAATCAGTCCACATCTTGTCTTGTAATATCATAGCCACACTGGGAGAGTGAAAAATATGCATTGCATTTAGATATTTTTATTCTATGTATGTGCAGTCTTTTGATGGGAAGCCTCTGAATATAGCCAACAAGGTGTGACCCTTGAAAATATTATTTTTCAACACTGAAAAAATGGTTTTGTTTTCCTACCAAAACTGCAGGAATACTCTGAATTTCATCCTCTATTTTTCCTGAAACTCTGCTAGAATGCTACATCATTTACATCTGTGGTTAGCAGACTTCAGATTCCCTCACCTACAGAAAAGACAAAGCAAAATATTTGTTTTACACAGTATTATATGAAAAGTATAATTGTCACTTGCAAGAAACTGAGATTTCAAAACTATATCCTTAAAAAAAAGGAAAATCAATTACCAAAATCTCTTGCATGATTTGAATTAATCTCTTTGTATATATCTTTGTATGCATTTATATATGCATACATATACCCTACTGTAACTGTAATTTTAAGTATAAACATATATATGACTTTACACGTCATTTTGGGAAGAATGCTTCTGTCCCAGCTTTCCTGTCTAAAAGCTTTACTGAAATTTAATTTAGGCTTTCTAAAGAATGGAAGGAAGCAGTCATTACCAAAGGATGATCCCTTTCTGCTGAAGGAAAGTACTCTAAAAAAGGAAAGATGAAACCCTTCTCTGGTGTAGCCATTTTCTGCAAAAACTACAAGGAGTGCTATACATGTTAGGTCAACTTTCTTTAGACAAGCAAAATATCCTAAAATCAATCCTATTCTTTGACTTTCTCTAATTTCCCCTCAGGGTAAAGGTTTCAGAGCCTCATGCGCTCAAAAGGGGTTCTAGGCAGCACCAGGGTGGTGAAGGTCAGGATAGGCGCTCAGCGATGAATAAGCTGAGCTTCTCCCAGGTGTCACACCCCATAGAAACATTTCCTCCTGATAGATCAGGATTTTTGGAGGGTAAAACATTCCATCAGAAAATTCTGATCAGTTCTTGTCTTCAACAGCACTGATTCTTTTCTTTCATTAATTGCAACGCATCCTAGATGGAGTAGGTGTTTTGATTGAGCCTTATAGATGCCCTAATGACCATAAAGCAGCTGATCACAATCCTGACATCTTCTCTTGCATCACAGGTAATCAAATTTCAGCATAAGTTGAAAACCTGGTTGACCAACGTTCCTAGCAAAAGTGATTCCCCAGCTTAAGATGTCTGTGTGTAAACTCTTCATTGGCTTTTCTTGTTGTGTTCAGACAGCAAAGGAAAGATCTCACATCAGCAGGGGTGGGATTGAGTGATACTGAAAAAGGCAAAACTAAATGCAAAGCAAAATAGCAAATGTAGAAAGAAACAAGTGTTAACAGTTAGACATTATATGAGCAAAGGAAGAAAGAACAGATGCTGAATGTACACAGAAATTAATCTAGATAATCCATCCAAAAGAGACGTCAAGATGATTGTTTTAAGGCAAAGGAAAAACTGAGCCTCTAAAGAAAGACTTTAAGGGACAGAAATTTCCTCTGAATCAGCAGTTTGCACGCTGATGACAGCTGCATTTATTGTTCATCACTATTGGTTCCAAGTCTAGTATTTCTTAGTCTCCTTGACAGCCCTCTGGTTCCCTTTATAACTGTGCAAAATACATAACTAGTGTTCCCAGATGAAAAAAAAGGGAGCTGAAATATTTATTTTTCAGTTTCCTTTTCTTCTAGTAAAAGATAATGAGCAAAATTCATCATAGGAATAATTAGTAGAAATTATTCCTATTGTATTGTGAAACCAAGAGAAATTTCATTGTTTATCTGGAGGCTTAATGATGATTCCAGATGATAATTACTAAGCTTTCAAAGTTATTATTAATATGCACCAGATTTCTCTGTTTATCCAAACTTAGTAAGTATGTGACTATATAAAAATATTTAAAATAGGTCTCAGCCATTCAGCTGTCCTGAACAGATAAGCAGTTTTAATTTTTATATTTTTTAAAATTATTTTATCCCTTAAATGTTTTTACCCCTTTCTCTTGAAATTTGTGTGTAAGAATTAAAGCTGAGACTTTACAAATAGGCCTTGATGTTGTACATCATGAATAATGGTAATGAACAACAAGAAGAACTGCAATAGCTAAGGAAAAAAAAACAAAACACCAAAACAAATAGGAAACATTTAAATTCTCTCTCACTTCTAAACTTTTTCTGATTTAGTCACACACATCTGCAGTACCAAA
This sequence comes from Bombycilla garrulus, assembly GCA_013400315.1. Taxonomy (NCBI): domain Eukaryota; kingdom Metazoa; phylum Chordata; class Aves; order Passeriformes; family Bombycillidae; genus Bombycilla; species Bombycilla garrulus. The sequence goes on along the minus strand of VXBU01002530.1, from coordinate 16,032 downwards.
ACAGTAACAGGCAAATCTTATTTCATGGGTACCTGTAGCACACATGGTGCAGAAATCCTTGAGACAGGAATAAATTTTTTGAATTATTTTAGCTTGAATTTATGAATTTAAGATAGCACAAGGAAATTTTGATGTGTCTAACTTCACAGACACAGCTGGATCTTTATCATTCGAAGGAAGGCATGCCTATTATGTATGGCGATCCTGAAAGAGCTGCTTATGTTCCTGTTTATGCATTATTCAGATCCCAAAACCCATTTTAACAGTAAATTACTACGAAGTTGAAAAATCATTAGAGAACACCTAGCACTAGGAACTTGGACTGCCACCTGACTGTCTAAAGAGACACAAGTCCCTGGGTAAAATCAATACCCCTTACACACTCATTTATTCACTTCAGAAATAATTAATATTCTCTGCATCCACGGATTGGTGACCATGCTAATCAGGAGGAAGCACTAGCAAACTTCTTGATGAAGACAAAAATGGGTTACCTTTATATCTCATTTTAGACCACCTTCTTGCTTTGAGTCTCCATTTAAGAACACATGGCAGCTATGGTTGTAGTAAAAACAGTCACATAGAGATCCAACAGCATCCTTGCTCTAAACAATCATATGAATTCCAATAAACTGTAATTAGTAAAAAACAGTGCAATAAGGGCAGGTACTAGCTTTTACATTTCATTGACCTCTAAAGCCATTCAAGCATATTGAACTTGACTCACATGCTTAGGAGTTTACTGTGAACTATAACATCATCTCCCTTACTTCTAATTTTCATTTGATGTGCCTTAAAATGAGACATAAAGACAGGTGCTGCTTTCAAGCCAGTAATTGTTTCTTGATGTTAAGCCCACTATCAAATTAGTCTCAAACAGAAAACTTTGATGAGATTTAGCCAGCTATTATGGCTATTAGTTGAAACATGAAATTGATTTATTTTTCCTATTACATTAACCTTCTCCTTTACATTCAGTGGTTTCTTACATAGGGCAAAGTAAAAGCAACTTGATATTTAAACATGGCAAAAATGAATGTAAGACATCTTGTTATAAGCCATATGTTACTGTAATAACAAGTTGACAAAGACTTCTTAAGGATGTTCAGTGCTAGCAACAAAATGGAATATTTGTAACAGTATCATAGTGGAAAATTAATTGGATGGCATTGAGAAAGTGAATGTAATTAGTAATAAGCAGGATTTATTTGAAAAGTTTATGAGACATATGACCTGCAATGCAAAGATATATGAACAGAAATGTTCTTGTGACTGTAAGGCAGGGCAGAATTAAATTAATTTGTTCTGCCCATTTATCTAAGGCTTTTATAATTAGATTGATGTTTTAATATCAAGGAGGAAAGCTTCTGTCTTGAATGTGGAAGAATTCTGATAACTAGAAAAGGGAGCCAGTAACCCTGTCATTATTAACAGAGAATTATTTCATTAAAATAGAATGCTAATTTAAATACATAATGCTTTTGCACAAAAAAAACACCCTAAGAGCAGAATATGAACAATAATTTCATACATACTAAAGCTGGAGGTATTTTGACAGGATAAAGCACCTGCTCTTCACCAGCAGAAACTGGTGTATCTTGAATTTCAACATAGGATCCATACAGCTGCTGTCCTTGTATTTCTATCAGAAAGATATTACAAATATGTAAATTAAAGAATCCAAAATGTATTTACTGTTGATTTCTTAGTTGTACAAAAGACATCCTTGAAATGTCAGCTCCTCCACCTTCTAATTCTGTTCCCACAAACAACCCCTCAAAAACTCCACTGTACCAATAACCTAGGTCAAAAAACAAAACTTCAGGTTAATTTCATTTTTTAAAGTACCTAGAGAGACAGACCTTTTAATCTCCTTAAGAAAAGTATCTGAGGGGAAATACTGCTTGTGAAAAAATGTGCTGTAACTTTTGCATATAGAGAGAGGAGACTCCAACTTTTCCTAGATTAATGCTGGGGAGGTAGTTGCCCTAGTGATGCCAGGCAGACGTGTGAACACGTGCCCCAAGCTCCCCTGTTCCCTGCACCACTCACATGCATAAACACAGGCAGCCACAGAGGCACCAGCCCATGCTCTGAGCTGCAGGTGAGGGCACCAGCAGCAGGGGCAGCTGTTAAACCGGGTAAGTGCTGGTCTCTGGGTGCCTCAGTGAGAAGGGAGACTTGCAGAGTTCTGCACATCAGACTGAGGCCTGAAGCCACCAGCTGGACCACGTTGCTCCACGATATCACAACACAGAAGCTAAAATAAATTCACAAAAGGCATCTTCTACGCCACCATCAGCCTATTCATGCAGAAGCTGAGTACCAAGAGGGAAAAGCACTCTATTTTACAGAAAAACAGTTTTTTCTCATTTTCTCAAGCATCACTCAGTGTATCTAAGGTTTCTGTGTATGATGAAGGTATTGGTATCATTGTACCATTTGCAATTACCAAATGTCACTATTCAGAATTTTTCCCATGTTCCCCTTTCTTTGCTGCAGTCTATGATTAACACATGGTATTTTCAGAGAATACCCAGCCCACACTTACTGTTTTGCTGTCATATTTTTCTCCTTGTTTAACTTGTTGTTTTTCTGGAATTGCTTTGCTATTTGGGGACTTAAAAAAATTTGGGTTTATGGAATAGAGGTATTTTAAAAACAGCTTAGCTGGGCTTCCTGGGCCTCTGGTAGACAGAGTAAACTCAGGCATAATGGGTTTTCTAGTGACTCACTGCTGGTATTCCAGTGGTTATCTTAAAATACCACTAAGGTTGTGGGATCATGCCCACTTCCAGCTGGGAAGTTGACCCGCCAGCAGGCTTGTGCCGGGAACATGTGGCAGCAAATCTGCCATCAGCATGTCATGCCATTCCTTAAAATGAGCTCCAAGGGATCTAAGATAATGGTGTAGCATTTTGGGTACCCTTAGCACACACCTTACACCACCAATGCTAATAGGTAGTCTCCCATTTGTAAACCCATGCCAGCATTCGCAAATACGAAACATAACGTTAAGATAAGGAAAGAAGAAAAAGATCTCACTGGCAACAGCACAGCTTAGAACTTTGTCAGAGCTCTGAAACTAGGAAAAACAGCATGAATGTTCAGTCATATTTTCAAACAATCTACTTTTGACCTTGTTTAACTTTGCATGAACATTTGGAAAACCCATAACACCATATTTTAGTACTATCAATATTAATGTAAAGCAAGCACTAAGTTTTTATGCTCAAATATTTATAGAAGGTGGATTTTATGTTTGTTTTCTATAAACATTAGCATCAGAGTCCTGGTTTTTAATATTAGTGCTTCACTATCAAGAATGAGAAACAACATCATGTGTCTGGTGCAACCATCATAGCTAAAGAATACAGATAATACTTCAAAAGAGATCTATAGAGCAAATGAATCACAAAATAACAGAACAAATCTGCAAAATAGCAAACTTATATAGGCCTTCTGTCAATGGAGAGAAAAGCAAAATGTATCAGATTCAATTTCAGTATTAATTATTCAGCCAACTCTTTTTGCAGACTTGCTTTTCAGCATTATTATTTTTCATGTTAGGCTATACTAACTCACTTTGTGCAAGTTAGGAAGCATCTGATCTGCTATTTTTATAAATTATTTGAACACAGCAATGGTGCTGAGGGCTTCTGTTCTTGTGCTACTAGCAATTAGTTAAGAAAAATACTTCTCCTGCTGAGACAGTAAAGAAAGCCAACTAAATATGAGATGACAGGAACATTATTGCAGGAACATTATTGTCTCAATTTTACTGAAGGTAAAAGAAAACCTTTTAAAAATCAACCATTACCATGTTTTTAGATAGGTGGTAGATCTAAAGATCTAACCAAGTCTCCTACTCTTAATTACTAATAAGGTGCATGTAGACAGATTCCATTTTCCTAAATATGTTTATAGTAATATTTTATAATTAATTTCATTTTTTATATAGAAGCTTCTTGAAATCACAGGCATTGAATAAAATTCTTTAAAAATACGTTGCTTCCTCTAGAGGTCACATTTTTTAAAACAAGTGCCTCCACTTCATTCCAGTATCTATGAGGAATATTCGCCTGCACTGGGCTGACTGCTGTACACCCTGATGGGGTTTCAGAGCTCCTTTCCAAAGCCAGGAGGATGCATAGGGAGGACACTTTTTTGGCTGGGGCCACACAGCTTTTTGAGCCCTGTTCATTAGACCTGCACTGTCAACAAGCACCCCTGTAACCAGATCCAGGTGACACAGGTGATGCACTCCAGCTCCAAGAGAAGCACCAATGGACCTGCAGAGGCTTCAGACGGGTGAGACAAAACAGCAAAACCAGTACTGAACAGGGAGAAGGAAGCTGGAATTAGTATAGCCAAATCGGTATCCTCATTCAGATTTGTTCTTCAAAAGCAAGTTTTGGAGTAACTTCCATGTTGCCTCATCAGCAGCTTCACTGAGATTCTCTTAAAAATTTCCCTTTGCATGGTGTTGTCATAGGTTAAAAACCATCATCACATGATGTGTTGGCATAGTCACTTTATCTCAGCTAGATGGTTATGATTTTGGACAGTATTTCCCACAAGATGTTTCTTGTTCCATTTTTGCACTATCCCCAAATCATGTTCAATTTCAACTTTTTTTTAAAAAAAAGTGTTATTTTTAAATCTTAACTTCATACTGATGGCAAAGCCTACATATTCAATGAAGGTTCTTAAAATCTGAAAAGACCTCTTAAAAAGGTCTACAGCCTTGTAGACCCTTTATTGCTAAGACCATTCTTGTTAAGATTCAGTAAGAGGCAGTGACTGGCCCCCTGGATCTATTTGACTTTTACAGTGTGGGACAGCATTTCCAACTGGAGAGGGGAGTTATTTTGGTAGCAGATCAGAATCTCAATTTACAGGGACTGTGCTGCAGTCAAATGCCTCACCTCATCACACCAGTGAATTCCATCGTGTTTGCATAGTGCTATTTTGTCTTTAGTAGTAACTTCAATGACAGCAGCTAAAATAAAGACAAAAGAGGTTCAAAATGTCCCTTGCATTTAAGCAAAAATAAAAGTTTCCTGGGATTCCCTTGCACTAGGAGTTTTGCACTTCATCTTTTTCCCTGGTAATAGTGCATTCTCCATCAGTCATCCCCATTAATCCTGCTGATATCACTGCTTGTAAAAGTCACACTTCTCATATCAGTCTTCCACGGTCCCTATATCTTTGTAAATTCTGACTTTTAAAGAAAGAGTAGTTTTAATGTGCAACCCAGTTCTCATTTCAGAGTTCATTTTATTTTACTGGTCTTCACATTTCTCAAATAAGCTTCCTAATTTTCACCCGTCATTAGTATATTATCGAAGTAACAGATAATTCCACTTAAAACTGCTATTATGCAGGCTGCTGAAATGCAGGAAGATTGGTAGCTATCGCTGAAAGCTGCCTGATGAGAACAAAGATAGGGAGTAGTAAATAATATGGAGATTCAATCAAATAGAAAGCATTAAACATTCACGGAGCAAATTGACCCCTATTCAACCAATACCTTATTTATCTGCAATTTAATAAAGTGAGAATTAATCATTTTTCCATTTTATCTGAAAACAAATCTGGAGAGCCATAGCTGCTGCACCAGCTGCTCAGCTAGCAGGGTGGGAAGGTGAAATGAAGTTGCTGAGCATGGCTGGAGGTAGCACTGACCTATACACGGGGCCATGCTCTACGGTGAGGTACATGCCATTTCCACCCAGGTTTATCAGGAAAGCATGAATTAAACCTTTCAGCATTCCTTCCCCTCCCTGGCCGTGATACTGCTACTCCTATGTACATCCCTGAGGAAGAGCAGTGGCTGCTGTGGCTGCTGTGACCATCAGGGCATAGTGGCCCCTGGCCTCTGCACGGTGACCTTCACTGCTGCTGCCAGCTCTGCCAGCTCAGGGGAAAATCTGCCCTACAATTCCAACTCCTTCACTGTGTCTTTCCTTGCAGATATATGGTGCCTTTTTTTCCCCCTGTTTGTTTTTCCTCTGAAATATTTTCAGGATTTCAGTGCTAAGCAGTGGTTGCTTTTAGTCACAAAATGCATTAGTGGCTCTGTACAGATCATGGTGGAAATTATTTTGTAGCAAATGACAGTCATGAGGGAGGCATAAGGAATTATTTTTGGGAAATAACTGTCATAAGGGAATCACTTGTGCTATAATTCGAGTGTTTTTAGTACTCAGGAGCAGGCTATGTGAGGTAAAAGCTTTTTTTGCATTGGATGCAATACTATAAGGGATATAACAGCTACTGAATAGATTAAGGCAGGTCATCTATCCTTTTCTCACAATGTACTAATTACTGTGTTACACATGTCAATTAACGTAATCAGTTCACAAGAAGAATGTTCACATGAAGAACTGTAATCAGTTCTCCTACACCACTGAAGTCTTTGAGAGGAACATATATAACATGTAAGGTTACCTGCTATCTACTCCAGACAGCAGATGAAGAAAGCATTGGGCTGGGCAAGGAAATGGGGCTTCGGGGTAAGAGGCTGGATGGGAGGAGAATGCCACGGAGAAGCACTTACCACTGTCAAACAGTGCTGCTGCTGAAACACTCCAAATGCAAGCTCAGTATTGAATATACCCCATACATTGGGATTTCCCACCCCTGCTATATTCCTCAGACCTTAGATGTGCACATATCTGCTCCCCAGTTGTTTTAAAGGAAGGCTGAGATATGATGTGGTGCTTGCATAAAGGAACTAACTTCACAGGACACACAGAGCTTCAGAGCTTGCTGTAAAGGCAGAGCCAAGAGCCACCCATGTTTTGAGTGAGGGTCATGGAGGGCTGGGCTCTGGGCACACAGCTGGGCTGAGATATGGCAAGGGATATTTCCACCTTGGTGGCATGGGACCAGCCTTCAGATAACTCTCTGCTGTGGCACTAAGGCCTGGTGGGGAAAACCTTTTATGGAAGGGTACAGGTGTTGTTTCAAAGATAAAAGGCTTTGAGAAGCAGGACTCTCCTTTGCAGTCAGCAGACATTTAGTGCTACTCTATAAGATGCTACTTCTTTCCATGGGCTGCGTTTTGAAGCAAAATGTACACACAGTTTCATCCTGAAATGGGTACCTGTTTGGTATTCCCTAAGCGACTGTGAAGTCCTTTTCACAGGAGATATTGCTCAGAGAAGATTTATGAAATGTGGCAGGGCAACATCAAGGCCTTAGAACCATTAATTTAAAATGCCTTTTCCCTTCATCCTCCCGTGTAAATTGCTGAGCAATCATGATTTCTTCTTACCTTCTGCTCTCAGTGATACAGCTCATGTCATGCCAGAATCACAGTTCCATGACATTAATTATACACGGCCAAGATACATTTTCTATTTTATGCCCCAAATGGAAAATAGTGCAAAGGAGCACAGGAGACACTGTGCTTAGCCTGTGCTTAGGGAATTTCATTTCAGTTCCATACCTTTTTAAAAAACGTATGGCTTGAGAGATCTTTCATTTTGAAAGTAGTAAAGAGAGCACTGCTACAATCAGAGCTGCTTACAGTGGAAATATGGAATAATAGTATCATGAGAAGATTTCTTGTGCCTGCTTACTTTTGGGTAACTGAACGTAGATAACACGGCCAAGATAACAATCTGACCCTAACCTACCCTCCTCAGTGTGTAAAAATAGAATGTAATCATATAACTCAGCTATAACAGAGCCAGAACATCAGGTCAGTGAGTCTGTCTCTTCCCAAGGCAGGATTGTGGCATCTGGTACATCCTGCAGAGTGAACAACTTGCATCATTTTAACTACAAATTTATATTACCAGGTTTTAGCTGTACAGCTGCTGCCAAAATCATCACAATGCATTAGTTTAAATTAAATATGTTATACAGAAAGAGACCTTTACAGGGCCACAGACCTTTACAGACACACACCCAGAGCAGGATGGATGTGGCGTGGAGAGCAGCTGACTACGCACCCAGGCACAGGACTACATATGCACTTTCTCTCTCCTGCAATGATCTCCCGAGCCCAAGGGCAGCACCTTCTGAAAAGTCTTCATTGAATCAGCATGGGAGCAGTTTTCAAGATCTACTGTGGTCGCTGAGACAGCTCTGCCTAAGATACAGCTTACAAGGAGGTACTGGTACTCATGTAAATGCCTCAAGGATTCTAGATGGGGGAAAGCCCTCAGCAAAGCTGAGAAAAGCAACTTAAAGCTCAGACCCCACAAGGCATCTACACCTCATCTACAGCCCCATGAGCCCACATAAAGGCCAGCACCAGGGAGGTCCTGCTGCTCCCACATAGCCAGCAGGCACTGGCAAAAAGAAATCAGTAACCTGAGATGTTCCCAGAGGACAGGCTACAAGCTCGCACAGCTTGGCAGATCCTCAAGCACAACCTAGTCTCTGATGGTGATTTTTCATGTCAGTGCTGGGGAGCTACACAAAGCTGTGCATCGCTCTGTAGCATCCTTTGCTTTGCAGGTGGTACAAATGGAGAATGAAATATTTTTACTTCAGCAGCCATGACAATCTAGATAATACCACACTACTTTCTTCCTGAACTCCCTTTTCAGTTCTGCCAAAAACTATCCCAGGCTACACTGACAAATGAAGAGTTCTGCTGCAGACAGAACTAGATGCTTTCTAGATGAGGCTTTAAAAAATAAAAAAGAAATTATGGACTTCTCAGATTTCTAAAAATCTATTTGGAGTGTTTTGAAGAAACATTGGTCACTTTTAATACCTTTTCATACAAATATTATTCAATTAGTTTTTCATTATTTATGGATCTTCTTAAGTTTTTGCTTTCCTTTAATGCTGTGAGCTTAATGAAACTCTGTTGTGACTGATCTATGAAAGCAGGTTTAGCATGGTGTTTTATGAATCTGACATTTCCACACACATGAAATCTCAGGCACTGAAAATGCAGTGATCTATTGGCAATCTATATTGTATAAAAGAATAGCAGGGAGGAATATAATGGTATAAGAAGGAATCACACAGGGTCAAGACCTGATCTATTGAAATACCTACTGAAATGTCTTAAAACATGTAAGTAGCCCATTCTAATAGATCATCAGAACCAACCACAGACTTCACTTATTAGAGGGGTTTTCCTACCTTGCTGATACATATTAAAGTTTGCTACTAGAAGAAATTATTTTTTCCCCACGATAAATTGAGATAATTTTCCTTAAAAATATTGGTTTGAGACTCCTATGTGTGCCAAGAAGTTACACCCACAGACTTTTGTCACAGAAACAAAATTTTAGACAACTAGGCTACTGCTAGCTCTGGTTCTGGCCAGTGTCTCCATGACCCCAAAAGAGCCCAGATGGGAGCTGATGGGAGGGACATGAGGGCCATTGGCACAAGAGCACAGGAGCAGGAGGTGAAATCCTGTGGGCCTAGGCCTGGGACAAACTGAACAATGTGACCTTACCCTGTCCTCAGGAGAGGCTGCCAATCCCAGACACAAATCAGGTCTGGAGACAGCAACTGCTATAAGGAAGGGCTATAACTTATGGCAGAGAAAAGATCCAACTGCAGAGTAATCAACCTTATGTTTTTAACCATCCCAGTGTACTTTATCTCTCAATGAGGAGATTCAAAATTCTTCAACTTCTCAAGAGCAACCAGATATTCTCTGCAATAACACAACAACCAAATCTGATATACAATGAAAACAACAAATGCTACAATGAAGTTATGCCAGTTTAGCTATGTTAAGCTTCTACTGCATCCCTTATTCCTACATTATATGGGGATTGATTGGTGATTCATATTCTTTCTTGTTATGATGCACATGATAAAATTGTCCCAGTATGGGAAAAAAAAATTAGGGAGTCTGCACACTATTTATCTCACCTACAACATTAGACTCTGACATGTTTAATGAACTGAAGGATGTCAAACCAGATAGTAAATTTCCCAGTTGCTCAACTAGCACTTGATTTTTTCCGATTTTTTTTTTTTATTTTCCAAGCTCAAAGTAGCCAAGACCAGCTCCCTTGCCTTGCTGTCTGTGCTTGGGCACCCCTAATGTAACAAGTCACAAACATTCAGACTGTCACTGATAACACTAGAGAATGACATTTAGACTGCTTTGAAGAAAGAGTACTAGCTGCTCTTCAACTTTGAGCAGACCTATTCCTATAGAATATAAAACAGGAGCATAAAGTCATGAACCAAACAGAAGAACCACTGACTACTGAAGAGCAGCTGCCTTACAAAAATCCCCAGGCTGACTGTGCTGGGGATACTGTCTAGTCCACTGCATCCAGGAAATTTCAGAAAGAAACATCAACTAACAACTTTAGAGAGTTCATAAGAAAGAAAAATGCAGAGTAGAACCAACAACCAGAAAGATTTTATGGAATTTTGAGAACTCAGAATAAATTAATAGATTTGAGTGCAAAAGAAATAACCACAGTAATTTGTCATCTGCTCTCTTCACATAACTGTAGGCATAACACTGTGATCACAGAGAACCAACGCCATTCCTATCTACAGTCCAACACTTGGAATTACATTTCTTTGTACTGGGAGTGTATTTTCAGTTAGAAATCTAGCACTTCTCTAAGGAACCACTACTTATCTTACTTCTTTAAAAGTGCTAAAAATATTTAAAGTTTGGATTTCACAGCCCACAGCTTCCAGGTATTGGCTTACTTTGTGCAGCTTGCTAGATTAAAAAGCCTACCACTATCCATTGAAAAGGTTAATCTACCTGTGTTCTTATGTTTGTGTGGTAGAAAAGGAGAGTTTTATCTCCAGACCAAGATAATAGTGCTATTTAAAAAATACAGGTAGGATAGAAAAACAGAAAAGTATATTCAGAACATTTGTCCAAAGATTACCTTCATAAATAGTTGGAAATATAGCACAACTGTTTTTCACGGACTGAGCATGATACTATTATGAAAACTTTTGGGTTTTTTCCATAAGTTCTCTAAGAGAGGTAAAAACACACAGTTTTCCCCCTAACAATACAGAACAAAGAAAAGCACTCTTAACTGTGGTAGGGCTCAAGGAAATTATCTCCATTCATCATCCTAAGATGAAACACAGGGTTATTGTAATTAAAAAGCATATTCTCACAACAATATTGCAATAGGTTTATTTAACTCACAGATTTCTTTAACACAAATAGTTGAAATGTTTACTAATGCATAATGCTGATTATTTTTGCTTTTGTGTCAAGGTTCAGTATCAAATACAAACTTCAAAAAGGAGATATGCAAATCACAGTCATTAGTGTATTAATCTTTCGCAGCCGGGTTTTGCAAGAAAAAAAAAACTCATTAGTGTGTTAAGGCAATAGGAAGCCATTTTATACATGCTGTCTCCAAAACATATTAGTTACTGTAAAAAGTGAGAAAATGACCACAAGCGTATGATACCTCTATTGCCATCTAAAAATGTTCCATAGAGGCTCACTGTTCATTTTCTTATATATACCTGTTGAATTCTTTGTTCTGTTATTTATCTCTTGCAAAATCTAACTCATTGTACTAAATTTTTAATCTCCTTAGTGATTAAATGCAAGGTTGTGATTGCTAATTGTCTTTGCCATGTCTAAGTAAAGCAAATACCTAAACCTGCTGTCTATTTCATGAAACATGTCACTGTTCTCAACATCAGCCTTGTGGCAGTGGTGACAGCTCACACCATAGGGGACAGCAGATAAAAGCTGTGCGTGTCCCCACAGTTCCCCATGCCTGTATGGCCAGTGTGGCTGAGGGCAGGCGGCACTGGGCTGCTTTGGTGGCTGGGGTCCGCAGGGCCCGCACATCTCTCAGAAAAGCATGCCAGGTTTCTTCTGCCAGTGCCTGGGAGTAAGAAAAGAGCAGTTTTCCCTGTGTCCTGGCCCCAAGAACATCTGCATGATTTAGCAAGTTCTGTCTTCTCAATACAGCAAAGTCAGATCCCCATTTCTGAGATTCCTTACAGGTCTAGGATGGGAGTAATTTCATCTGCAAGACAGGGAAATCTACAAGGAAAGCACAACTTCAAGGCAATGTTTTTTTCCTTTGATCTTGTGCATCCTCTCCTCAGACTCCAGGTAAAACAATTGAATTCACTTTTTATATTGCAGTAAGTTTGGGCACTCTCCCAGGTTCAAGCACACAGGGGGTTGCTCGCTAGTATACACCAGTAGCATCTGGCTCTGAATCATGTCACCAAAGCCCAGCTGGCTAAGGGTTAGCAGCAACACAGCACACTCTGGTGACAATACCGTCCCTGGAGCTACCTTCCAAACAGCTGCCAAATGAGGGAGACAAACTGTCTCTGTCTGCCCTTGCAGCCTCCTCCTGCAACATCAATTTGTATTCACTTCTGTGATGCACTTAGGTTGTAATTAAACCTACATCTCTAAATGAATACGTTTAACTATATGCTCTGATGTTTTTGGAGTTAATAAGCTGAAACCATTTCAACAGCATATGCACTATAGTCAAGGGTAACCACAGTCCTCAAAAGAAAAGAAAAAAAGAACAAGTCCCTCTTTTAGGTATATCTGCTTATTTTCCTGCTTCCAGCTGAAACTAGAGGCCTGGTTTCATGACACATTTGACAGCATGAAGTGCTACAGGACAGGCCATAAAATACTGCCAATGCTTCAAATCTGCTCTATCAGGTGTAGTAAACATGAGTGAGACACAGCAACTGTTAGTAGTTAAAAGAAAAGAAGGTGCCTGTCGGCTTGCTCTGTACTAGGAGCTCATTAAGCAGTGGCTATTGCACAGACTAAGTTTGATCTCTTAACTTTTGCATGTAGAATTTAAATGGACATGATCACAGAAGATATGGGAGACACCCAGGACTGATGCTCTGCTTCAAGTTACTGATTGGAAGAGAGCAAGCTTTTAATGAGAGGATTTTCCAGTTAAGAATAATAGCTTCATGCTCAGACAAGGAACCCGAAGTTTAAACTTCTGCCTTTTTGGCTTTTTTTTTTTTTTGGGAAATGAAGCTTAGCTGTGACACCTATATGGCCTAAACAAATTAATTCAATAAACTCACTTTTCTTTCTAGTAATCTAAATTACCTGCCCTTCCTGTGTATCTGAGACACACTCAGATCTTCCAGATTACACAGAAAATGTCTTACAGAGCACAGAGGACAGTATTCAGATTTCTCATTTGCTGCTTTTTTCAGATTTCCCACTAGATCAAAGTGGAACGTACCCAGCAGCAGCCACACTGCTGCAGAGACAGATCCCTCTCAGCACCCTTTGGATAACAGTAGCTCTGATTTGGGAGAGCTCCTACTGATATGACCAGGAAGCATTGAACCATGAACCACTTCTACTACACACAGTATAGGTATTTTTCTGAGGGAGTTTGTAGCAGCCCAAGTCCAGATATTCTGCATCATTCTCAGGCTATGGGATTGGCAGTGCTCTCTGTAGGGGAAAGCACTGGGAGAATGAAAGACAGAAAGTCACTTGGCTGACACCATGAGTAGCTTCAAGACTCAGCACTTTATTGTTCTTTCATATAACCTTTTATACCATTCATCTTACATGCATTCCACCTGTGTGCCCTCTCTCCCCTTCTGTGATTGGTCAGCACACCCTGGCACTCCATGTTCCAGAGCCTCCAATGCTGCTCACCTGTCCTACACAGCTGTAGCCTATTGGGGATGGGGCTCGGCCACAGCCCCATTCCCAATCACCGCAAACTGTGTGCCTACAATTCCCCCTTTCCTTTTAAATAAATGCCATGTCCACCATCCTTCTACAGGGCCCTTGCAAAAGAAATGGTAAAAATGGTACAAGTAGTTTTTTTGGAGGTTCCACTAATCCTGGAGTGCGTCCACGATTCCTTCCCCAAACCAACATACATATCACCAAAGTTTTTATACTTATGGGATATTAACAAGCACCATCAAAGTCTTTGTACCTATGCTTATTGAATCAACTTTCATACCTATGACCATGGAGTATTAGCAAGGATTAATAGCTGCAATTCACAAACACAACATATATGTTTCACCAGCAAATAAACACATTGTATTGAATAACAGAACGGCTCCATCTCTAGCTCCTGCTGCTGCTCTAGTAAATTCTCCTGTTCCTTTTGTCTTCTGTAATTTCAGTTCCTCTATCTGCTGAAGTAATGTCTCTGCTTACTGCTTCTTTCCCTCTTGCCATGCTCTTTTAAACACTTCCTCTTGTGCAGTTTCATACTTGTCTTCATGACATCCATCCATAGCTGTGAGAACAAGACTGTTCCCACTTACTTGTAATTGGCACAGCTGCAATTTATCAGGGGTGAGACTGCCTTCAGCATATAACTTCCCATTTCTTTTTTAATTATAAAACTGCAGCATCTCTAGGAAGACATATTTAGGTAGATGGACATTATAACATATTTACATATTTCACTTAGGACTAATAGTTTGAAATGTTTAAATACAACACAGAGGTTTTACGATTAAACACATTGTGCTGATTATTCAGCTCTCAGTATTTCTGTTTCCATTATACCAGTCCTCGAACTAAACAGTTGATCTTTTCTGATTTGGCTTCAAGCACTTGATCTTGTTCAATGTGAGTCTGCTCCAGTTCTCCTGATATCATCTTTTAGTTTTCTGTCTACACTGGTATATTTCTCTTGCAGAGCTACTGTATTACTTGCTAGATTTCAAATAGATTCTTTGTCGTTTAGCTCCTCTTCTAACTCTTTCATGTTATCTTTAGTCCTAAAAGCCTCTAACAGGCATTCAAAGTCCCTTTCTTTTCCCTCATAGCTGATAACGTTCTCCCACACTCTATCAAAATACCCATAGCTGCACCTATAGAATCTTGACAATGTCAACATCTGTAGAACTTCATAAAACACATGGAATGAGCTAAAGGCCATATATTAGAATATTAACAAAATGAACAGCTATATAATTCTATCAATAGCTATATAACTTCTAACAGGATCAATAACCATGCAAGGATAAGATAGAGCCTACGTGTTTCCATCACCTACACATTTCTGCTTTGCCCCTTGCATTGCTAATGCTACCTGCTCTAAAGCATCAAGTGGTTATGGGGACAAGCTCCTGGAAGATAACAAGGAGGGATCACCTTTCAGTAAACTAAAAAGTGGTTCCCACAGCACATTCAATAATTCCAACAATGGTCTGCTCCAATTAATTGTACTTAACAAGTTTTGCAAGCCAGTCAAATGTTTGTATAGAATGCAGAATAGTCACCATTTGAGGTTCAACAGTTTGGTCTAAGACTTCCATTTCCAAATACTTCCAGGGAGCATGTTCCATGGAGTAAAACAGTCACATCCCCTCAAATCTAAAGGTCAGACCTTTAGCTACCGGCCCACCAGGATTAACAAGACTCACAGGTCCTAGACCTTGGCAACTGTCAGCTGGTCCCCCAACTCCTGCCACTGCTGCAGGAATTACTGTGGGACAATTAAAAGGCCACTGTGTCTTTGAAAAATAGTGACATCAGCTCCAGTGTCAATCCTATCAGCAACAGTTACTTGCTGTAGTTACACTTGTAGTGGGGGGGGGGGCCTCATACAAGTTTTAAACAACACTTACTATTAGATCCAGAGTCAGTAACCATTTAGGTCCAAAGACCTTGGGGGTGCCCGTAGATCCGAACCCTCCAGACTACTCTTTCAACAGATTCTGCATCAGGTACTTGCATTACAAAAGGTATCTGCAAAAGGGACTCCATATTGAGACATCACAGCTTTCTTAGTATCCTTCATACTTTTCCCTGTTTTCCTATTGCCTCCAATGACCTACTACTGTCCGTTTTAAGAATCCAAGTAAAACTNAATCCAAGTAAAACTAACTGCACCCCTTGCCAATGCCAGATCTTCACAAATGCATAGTATGGACTCTGAAATCCCTGATTCCTCTCACCTTTAACTGAAATCTAGGGTTTATTCAAGATGCTTTGCATCAGTGCATGAGTGCAAACCACCTTTTGCAAACAAGTATTTTAGAAAAAATAATCCAATGAGAAACAAAATAAGACTATTGTGTGACCCATTTCCTTCCTTATATTAT
>VXBU01002524.1:0-24932 GCA_013400315.1 Bombycilla garrulus | reverse complement strand
CTCTTCTCTACCACACTCATGTGAATTCATGCTGGCTAGAGACTGGCATGTGATCTCCTGCTGGAGAAGCAGTGAAATTCCTGGTAACTCCCAACTTATTCCTGAATTTGTTTGATTTCTGGAGATTGTTTTGTCCCACTGCTGCATTAATATGTCACTGCACTCCTATCATGACATTGTCTGATTTTCAGTCTAGAGATTCTCGCAGCACTGAATCAGTTTGATGTTTGTTTTTCTTCTGGCATGCTGTCCCAGTGGAGTGGGGTAATTCTTTCACACCTCCTGTGTTGCATTTGAAGAAGAGCTCACAGGGACTTGAGTTGAGAGGGACATCAAGACCCTATCGTTAAGATATCAGCTAGGGCTGATAGTTTGCTTTTTGAATCCAAAGGAATACATCAGGAGGCAGAGAATATGAAACCAAGTTGAAAAATGAGCTCTTAGGATATTTCATGAGCATAGGATATTTCAGGAGCAAAATGCCATTTTACTGATGTTAGTAAAAAATATGAACTGAAAGAGTAAAACAAAATTAGTAGTAGATGAGACTTGGAAGTCAATTGCAAGGACTGTATTTCCAGAAACAGCTAGTTTTTAATATATTTAATTTGCTTATGGATAGTAAATAATATATTTTAAAAAGCATGTGTATACTTAAAGGCAGGGGGAACTGAGGCACACAAAGTGTATGTGTTTCAAAGCCCCAGATCTGTCCACTTTTGTTCAAAGTCTCTGGAAATATTATTGTGGCCACTATTGTTCTTCAGAAGGATCAGTGGGCACCTTAATTTATTTGATCAATGACATGGAAATGAAAGAACAAGAGTATTTCATTTTAGGCAAAATATGATGCATCTGCAGTCAAAGCAGAAGAAATATTTTTTATGGCAGATGCTATATGTATATGCATTGAAATTATATTTGTGCATCAAAATCTAAATATCCTGTATGTGTCTTAATATCCTGTTTGTGTCTGTAAATCCATTTCTGTGTGATCTCTGTTGGAAAATAGAACTGCATTACAAAAGTAACGTATTTTGAGCTTTTTATATTTTGATGTGTATGGTATTGTTTACATTACCTGTCTGAAACAACAGACTAGTACAAATGTTTTGGTATTCAAGTATCCTTCCTGCTCATAAGAAGTTAGAAGATCCCTGTAATTAGACCCCATCTAAATTTTATTCCAATTTATTACTCCAGTAAATTGACTAGAGCAGTTCAGTTGGATAGAACCTGCACAACCTCCTTGTCCTACTGCCTGACCATTCCTGTTCCATTCTAAAAGTGATCAATGACATTTTCTGCAGCTACTGTGCTTGAAAGAAGTCACGAAGGTGGTTTAAAAATCTGTTTAACAGAAGGTAGATACATGACTATTTCAGTTCTTTGGAGTTGTTCTGCTCCACTTGGTTGTTGCTTCCAAAGTTAGGAGAGGAAAATGTGCATATGAAGTAAGCACTGCAGAAATGTGCGACTAGAGCCAGTTCTGACGAGTTCATAACCTAAGGAAGAAATGAAAAGGAGAAAGGTTTATTACTCAATTTAAGTAAGGGGAAAAGCAATATTTAAGAGCTGTCCTAACTTTGAGTACTATTATGTAGAGGCAAACTCAGTAGTTTGAAAGGAAACAGTTGTTGTGGTATTTTATTCCAATGTCAATGTCTTCTATTTTTATCTATGTTACAAATCTCTTTCAGAATGGTAATATTGACTAGAACAGAGATTACTTATTCTTTGAATTTTTATTCTTTCAAGAGGCAGATGAAACCTAATTGATTTCCTGCAGAGAGTGCAGAAAAGGAAAGTCCTGCCAAAATCATACTTTGTTAAGTATTAGCTCCAATTGTAATTATTAGGATGAAATCTTTCTGATGAAAGGTTTACAGGACTCTGTTTTCTGTTGTTTTGATAAGCTCTGTATTGCTTTGGACCATTAAAACCATGTCCCAGTCAGTGTTTTATAAACCACACACCTTCCTTTGTCAGGCATGCTTTGGCGTAATTGCAGTGAAGACTGTGATAAAATTCCCATCTTACAGCAGGCACTTGGCAGAGTAAGAAACACTGGTTCCAGGTGGCAGCAGCACAGTACAGGGGAGTATCAAGGGGTTCTCCTGAGCTTTTCCAGCTAACCTCTCTTGCACCTAGAGCTCAGCAGCTGCTCCACCTTCCTGTGGCTTGTGCACTCTCCCAGGAGCTGCAGTGTTCAGTGTGGCTGAGGGAGCACACCTGTGTGCAGATAAAATTGGAAACTGCCAGTTGTGTTGCACGCTGGACCTAAAGTGAGCCTGGGATTATTTTTAGGGCTTGTCCTGCCTCTCAAACAGCAGTATTTGCTAATTTAAGAGGCACACAGCTTCATTTAAAGTTATCTAGTACAAGTGGAGATTTTTAATACAAAAAGAATTATAAAATCTTGATAAATATGTAATTTTCAGGGCAGGTCAAAGGGAAAGAGGTGGTTTTTAGCAAGGAGAAATGGGTAGTAGGATTAAAATGAGTTTTTTATTCCTTTTAAGGTCTATTTGTGAGTGCTAGAGTTGCTGCTCTTTTCTGACTGCATCACTTGGGAGCATGGGAGCCATCATAGTGCATCCAACCAGTCATTTGTCTGCTGCAGCCCAAACTTTCTGGCAGTGACCAGTGTGAAACACACTGAAAAAGGCCAGGAAAACCTAGGAGGAGGCCAGAGGTGTGGGTGAACACTGATCCTGAGGAAAGTGGCTTATTTTCCCTTCTGCTTTTGTTTTGGTCTTCTCTGGATGAAATGGATTGAAAGAAAGCTCCAAACCCATGTGTGTGAGGGCATTTTAAGTTTTCCCTTTTGATAATTCACCAAAAACTAAAGAAACTGCTTAATAAGAATGCAAGGGGGGAAAGGGATCCAGCTGCATTAAAAAGTATATCTAATCCAGTGTAAGGAAAAACTGGTTTTCTTCAGCACAAGAAAATATGTGTACTGCTGCACCTCCTGCTCTCCACCCTGCCCCTTCCAGCCCTACTCCTCCACAGCTGGTAAGTGTGTGTGTGCTTCCATGTTCCTTAAAGTTAAATTCTGCTTCCCCCACCTTTCCAAAGGGAGGTATCTCCAGGAATGCTTGATGATTTACCCAAATCTAGGGCAAATTAGGAGCTGTGTGTAACCATAAATACTAAACCCATCTTGGGATGCAGAGTCAACATAGTAATTCAGAGATTTTCCATAAACAGTGCTGCACTACATATTGAAAGTCGATCATGAAAAAACGCATGAAGTTGAAGAAAAATCTATTTCTCTTACATATTTTTTTCCGTCCACTCCAAGTCTTCCTTATCATATTAACAAGTATTTAAAATACTAAACAAACTATTGATGGAAGGTAATTAAGATCTCTGCATTGAGCCTAAATACTAAAACAGGCGGAAATAGCACATTTTTCAAGGAAAAATCTCACAAGAGTGATTTGTGGATGTGGGGACAGGAAAAAAAAAGTGTTTAATAAATCCATCTGAGAAGCGTGTGGGTTTGGTGACTACCATGAATCTTGTTTTAAACTGAATAGTGATAGTAACTAATAGTGAATTTATTGGTTCTGGTGCTAACACATCTCCCTCATTGGATTAGGATGCAGAAATAGTTCTAAGTGTTATGGTGAGAGCTAACTAAGCCGCCTTCTTTTCAAATGAGGATCTTTACAAATTTGGTTTAGAACTACTGCTCTGTATGCTGCCCATTACATCTTGAACAAGCTTTTTGTGTCGGGTATAGAACTGGAGCTTCAACAGCAAAAACAATCTGCAGTCAGCTGGAAAATTTTCAAAGAAAGCCAATTATTAATGTGGAGACTCTGGTTGTAAGTGGCACCCTTGTTCCATCTGTATGACGCTGACATATTTCACTCTTTCACAGTCTTGCTGTAACCAATTTCAGGATTCCACATTTAGATAAATACCAAAGGATTTTCTTTTGTAGACCACAGGGAGTTGTCCTTACTAACGTCACTTTAAATCACCATGAAACACAGTGCTTTTATAAGTAGATAATGGGTAGTGAAGAGATTAACTGATTGATTGATTGATTGATTGACTGATTGATTGAAAAGATCGCAGGGTAAACACAAGCAGAGAGGAGGGATAGGACTGAAAGAAGAGCTCATATGTGCAAATAGCTTGCACAGAAAAAAGAGAATATAATAAGGCTTAAGCCACCAATAACACAGAGAAATACAGTACTGGTAGTGACTTGCATTCCTGCAGCATCTTTCATCCAGAATTGTCTTCAGACACTGCAGAGATCTCATCACTCATTCCTCCAAAGAAGTCACCTTTCAGGCGAAGGTGAGAAAAACAGATTAGAAAGACATGGAGAAAAAATATTGCTAAAATCTAGTGAAAGGGAGGCAGAATAGGCAACCTATTTTTCAAGAATGTTTTGCAAAGCATCCCGCTCATAAACAAGTCATGGTCCTGAACGGAAGGCATAGATATTCCATAATAATTTATATTCTGTCTGGGACCTCATCTTGGGAAAAAGAGTTGGATGTCTCACCTAATATGAAACTTGAAGACATAACACTCTCTATGCTATATTTTGGAGCTGGTCCTGCCACATGCAGGCATCATCTCCTGAGCACATCCTACTTTCCCCAGGGAATGGCCATGAGGGAACTGTGATCTCCACCCAGTTCATGATTTGGACTGAAGATTTAATAGACTGCAGAGGAAATCCACAAGTCTCTTCAGACAAAAATATAATTTCAGTGATAGTTGAGGACTTAAATATTGTTTTCATCTTTTTAAAACAGGAAAAAATAAAGGTAACATGATTTTCTGCCTATTGTTTCCAAGATATATGAAAGATATGTGAGCTGGAAGGGTTAAAGTTGTTTCTCCACTTTGCAGGTGTGGAGGCTTTTATTCCAGTCCCCCCCACAGGTTGGAACCATTTCAGGTGCAGTGAGATACTCAGTGATGGAACTGCAGATAAAGACAGTCCTGTTTAGAAAAAGAGCTTGATCATATAATTATATCTACATTCATGCCCACTGTTTCTAAACACAGTCAGGAGGACTTGCTTTTTTTTTCCTCATTCCACATTTTCCATTTCTGAAGAATAGATTTTAGTTTTGCAGCCACACAGCTAAAGCCATCTTAGCCTGTAAGAAAGACAGACCATTCCAGCTCCAGCAGCAGCACTTCAGTGTGACAGGGAATGCAGTAATTCAGTTAGGAGCACTGGAGTTTAATAGCCATTCTCTGGACAGGGTGAGAGCAGCTGTGCTCTGCCATGCGGTGGAACAAGAAGTTACTGTCTGGACTTAAAAATGAAGGCAGAAGTACAGGTCCTCAACATACCAATTAAAATAAAACCTTAAAAGAAAAGAATCAAAATTATTGATGATCCCTTTTCCTGACTATAAAAGACTTACTGCAAAATGTCTGCTTTTGCCTTTCATTTCAGTGGCTGTTTATCAGCGTCTGACAGCAGCATATCCATTATCAAATTCCAGCAGACAGTAGTGTGGGCTCATTAGGATGAGCTTTGAATATTTCTTGGCCATGTGATCAAGCAAGCCATTTTTCCCAACTTGCCTCCTTTGATATCATAGGAGGTATCACTCTTTGGAGTCAAATTCGAGGTTGCAAGTTGAAAAGAAAAAGGATTCAGCAGGTGCATAGCAGCACCGGTACCTTGACTTTGTCTTCAATGATAAGATATTGCCTTCAACCAAAGAAAATCAGGCAGTGCTCTCACTGTGTCTATCGCTATCTTCTGTGTGTAGTTTCTGAACAAATTTCCTCTTAGCTGAGGGGAAACTTAGAAAAAAATCAAGACTTAACTCAGTATCTACTCAGATACTTATGAAAATCTACCTCAAGGTGAGTTTACTCACCAGAAATTCTCTTCCCATTATATTTGCTTTCTGAGACTTTATACGAACTTCATTGTTGTCCTGATTCAGTAAAGTACTGGATACACATTCAAAGCTCTGGAGTAGCTCCACAGAGGAAAAAGCAAGTCACAAAGCCAGTGAGCTGCTTTTGCTTTGTATCAATGTGTATTCTGATTTACAGCTCAAATGGTAATGAGGAAGTCAAAATGAAAGAGTTGACTGTTGAACTAAATGTTATATAACAGTTTTTAATCCATCAAAACTGTACAAAGTGGCCCAACTTTCATTTTAGCCAAATTTGTACGCTGATGTGATTCTGGTGTGTTCTTATCCATGCTTGAAAGTTTTGTAGTTCAAACCATGTGGAAATGTGGGTTAAAGTAATTGGGTCTTTTAGTTTTTTAGTTACTTTTACTAACTAATTGTTTCTTTTGCCCAGGACTATGACGAGAGCAACCTAATAAGCCAAGCAGAACTTCAAAATGATAAACCTCCTTGAAGGGCTTTCATTCTGTGCACAGTACACACTGTACAGGAACCCCAGAGCAATATTTGCTTCCCATCGTAGACTTCCAGCAGCATACCTTCAAAGCCAGGTTTAAAAAAAAAAAAAAGAGAGAGAGAAAGAAAATAAATTATCCTAAGGGATCTTTCCATCAATCATATTCTGTTCATGTTTTGCAGTGAAGAAGTGCATAATGTGTTCATGGTTTGCAGTTTCTTGTTGTTCACAGCATTGTGTTGGTAGGAATGACTTGTATATTATTGTAAGGAGAAAATACCTATCCAGATTGCTCTTTGGCTTTAATTAAAAATGACACCAAGAATATTACATGTCTCTCACTTAATAAGGGAAGTGCCACACAGTGCAAATGATTTCAAAATTTTCTTGCAATTTTTGCAAGCAATTACTATTTGAATGTGTTCCTTTGCAAAGGAGAAAAAAAGGAAGCTATACTTTACTTCTTAGAGACTTGCTTATATTATCCTATAGCCCACCAAACACATTAAGGCTGCTTCTCTATTTTGACTGTTAGTCAGATTTTTTTTCAGAGAGAAATACATAAAATCTATATAGCTGGAGGAGTATAATTAGGCTGTTGATCTATCTATAAGGTGACTCCAAAGGAGTCATAGGATCGTACATATAGTCTTCACTGGTAGTTTTTATGGGCATCTTTAAATTAGCTGAATGATCCAAAGTCAGGAACAGGTTTCAGTGGCTTTTTTGATTAGTGCTCTGTGTTTTGCCATTCTGAAAGAACCTGGGAAATGGGCTGTGTGCATGGCAAGGACTGCTGAGGAGCAGCTCTCAGAAGTGTCTCTGTGCACCACTTAGTTATTACTCAGTTGCACTCAGAACATTCTTTGTCTCAGGAATTCCAAGGTGAGGAGATACCAAATCAGTGGTGTAACTGAAGAGATAGATAACTAGATGATGGGATAGATTTGGGTCAGAAGTTCTTTTGAAGCCCTGTTATATCCAGATTTTTGTGAATTTCTCATACATTGCTTGTCTGCTGTGGAAATACACATATGAGGACATGTACAAGATATGCTTGTACAAGATGTGCTTGATTATCCTACGTTGTTCCTGTTTAAGAGAAGGAAGGTCTGTGTTCTTATCCCACTTTTGATGTTCTGGTGTCAGCTTCTCTCCCTCTGGTTCTCAGTCTGTAGAATGAAAAAGGCTTCATTGAGCCTCAGTCTTGACATGTAGTCAGAAGCTTTCTAAATAGCTTTGAATTTTTGGCTTTGTTGTGATCTATTATCTCCAGTCTGAGTTTCTGCTCCGTGGTTGAAAACAACTCTCAGAGGTATGAAAGAGGGTTTTTAATATTTTTTCTGCAGATATCAAGAGTGTATGCTCTTATTCAAACAAAATCAATATATATACACCAATCTCATTAACTGCAGCAAGTATTAAAAATTGCAAGAGGAAACAGGCATACGTCTTCAAAATATAATCCTATGTCAATTTCTTGTCAAAAGAAATTGCAAAAAATCCTGCATTGTGTGAGACAATGTCTGAATCTGAACCAAATAAAATACTTGCTCATGCCCTTGGGAATCAATACTGCCAGGTTTTATGCAGCTCCAATTAAAATACAGCTCACAAGGGATGCTCAGGCCCAAAACCCACAAATTTGATTTCAGTACTGGTGCAATACCTTATTCATCTTTCAGTGCTGGGTTACTCATGAATAATGGATATTTTATTTGTTATTTAGACAAACAATTTTGTGTCTGCACCACAATGTTCTGCTGTTTGCTCAAGTTGTGAGAAGTGGAAGATACTGCATGAAATTAAATGAAAATTCAAATTACTAAGGTCTTTTGGTCTCTGCAAGAATGAATGGGAAACCTAAAGGGGGGAGAGCTTTTGGGGGATGCCTGCTTACAGTTGTTGGGATTGGCAACAATTTTGGTATCACATAAGTAGATCAACAATTTCTCATCTAGAATCCAAAATTCAAATGTAGGCATTTTGTAGAGGCAATATTTCCATGTATTTTTTTCTTTGGCAGAGAAGAAAATGGTGTCAGCTACCTTCTCTCCATCTCTTGTTAAGCTTACATGTACACTTTTTGCCTGTATGTCATATAGTCAGAAGAAATATGTTAAAATGAATCTTAGAAATAAGTTTTGTCTCCTTTTCTCATTGAAGTGTCTATAAAAGTGCTAGTGAAGTCGTGTGTGCTGTTACTAAATCACTTATATATTGGTCTAGACTACAAATTTGGGATAATAAAGCAAGATTACTTTTTCAGAAACTCGTTAAACTTTACTGAGTTGTATTACACATGCAATAATTCTAAGTCTTCTACTGCAGAAATGGAGAGGAGAAGTTTGCTCCTCTGTGGTTTAGCAGTTTCTTTATTTTGACATACCTGGTTTTGCAGCAGAGAAAGGAAGCTGCACATAATGCCTCTGGGGCTTCTGAAAAGCTGGAATTTGCAGAAGATACACTTCCAAAATGAAATGAAGAAATGATTGGGTAATGAAACCGAGCCAGCATGGCAGTAGTGTCAGGATACTGAAATGTAAGACAGAGACAGTGCTGGTGTACGGCAGCAGTTGCGTAGAAGACCCTGTTTTCCACAGTCTGTGCCTGCAAATGCCTTCTGCCTGCCTGTGTTCACTGCCACCATCTCACACACAGACAGGTGCAGCACCTGCAGCCACACAGCGCAATCCATCAGCACAATCCATCCTCACAATGCATCGGCAAAATCTTCCACTGGCACGATCCATTGGCACAATCGTCCATCAGCCCAATCCACTGGCACAATCCTCCATCGGCACAATCCATTATCACATCATCCATGGGCACATTGTTACAATCTATTGGCACAATCCATTGGCAAAATCCTCCGTTGGTACAATCCATCGACACAATCCAGCGGCACAATCATCCATTGGCACAGTCCATTTCACAATTCCATTGGCACAATCATCCATCAGCACAATCCATTATTACAATCTGTCTGCAAAATCCATTGGTAAAACCCTCCATTGGCACAATCCATTGGCACAGCCCAGACTCAGTGTGCTGTGTAGACAGGCTTACCACTTAAAATATAGGACCCCTAAATTTAGAGCTGCTTTGTGAGTGAAAAACTTCTCTAAGATTGGCCCTATAATCCTTTGGGTTTTAATTCTGCCTGATGGGGTTAATGATGGGTGTTTTTGAATTAGATTTTGAATTAGTCCTTGTGGCAGGGACTGCCTTTAACAGAGTTCCACTGTCAGCAAAAATGTTGAGATGGCTCTTGATTAGATATGATGAGAAACATAAACACAATGTGAATTTTCAAAATTTGTCTCCCCTTCAGCCAAGGGAGAACATGCTCTCCCATGTTTTTTTTAGCTTTTCATAGAATGGGCTGAGTTGGAAGGGACCTGTCAGGATCATAGCAATAAAAGATAAAAAAATCTGCATAGTAATTCAAAAATGTGTCATGTAAAGAGTTGCATGAAGTTATTCTTGCAAATGTCATTCCAAAAATGAGAGTTCACCCTTTCTTCAAATATATGTCTTATTTTCAAAATTAATTTGTTATTAAAATTATAGCAAATAAATAATGCCATGACATAGTATTAAAAAGTGACTTGTTTTCATAAGAAACTGGAAATTAATTTTATAGGACATTATTGTTGGTTTTGGTCTGATGCGAACAGGGATATTGTACCTTTATGTGTCTGTTATATGGAGCAGAATTTAACTTTACAAGAAACAAACATTTTGTGTTCTAATTGAATTGAACAAGTATATACCAGAAACATTCATTTCTTCATTATTTCTTTTTCCAGCCATAGTTGTCATGTGCAGGCATAATTTTTATTTCCTTTTCTCTTTGACAATTTTAGCTCCCTGTCTCTGGGGAAATAAATCAGCAGAACATCGTCTTTGCTTTTTAGAAGCTCAAAACTGGGAGAAGAGAAGGAAATGCAGTATTGCTTCTGCTGGCTGAGCTGACCAAATGTAATTCTTTGATTTTTTTTTTTCTGACTCTTTAAAGATGTCTGTTGACCTGTTGTTCCTCCAGCTTTCAGGCATAGAACAGACACAGAGCACAGCAATATAGTGTTTAGGGGTATCTGTTCCAGAAGCCCTGTTCCCTCTCTGTGATGTGTGTTAGCTGCCCAAGGATGCACAAACATTTTAGCCAGCTGAGGACAGCTACAGGACATGTGACTTCTGAATTTCCCTGCTGGACATGTGATGTCTGAATTTCCCCGTTGCGTTATCATCCAGCTTTGCCCCATGTCCTGTTTTATCTGCTTCACCTGACAGCTCTGTTGATATTCAACACTTCCTGCTTGTGCAAGTTCTCATCCTCTTTCTTCAAAGCAAAGTGCTCAAAATCTCTGGCATTGAGGAACACAGTCTGGTCCTCTTCAGTACTTGACATGGCACAACTTGAGAGGATCCAGCTCTGCCTGTGCTCCAGAGTAGAAGGATGTGAGCCAGAGCCTTGCTCAAAGGACTGTGAGTCCACAAACTGGCATTCTTTACATCTTCTCAGGAATCTGATTAATCACAGCTAACAGTTCTAATAGCTTTGTGACCTAGGCTACAATGTAAAGATCAGCCCAAAAGTACGTGCTTTATCACCATCTTCATGAGCTGTTGAAACCAGGTGGGGCAGTGTTTTCCTTGCCTCCTCCCCCGGACCAACTCCGGTTAATGGGCTCATCAGTGCCTTGCCACATGACCCATAGGTAACTCCCTCTGAGAACCATTGCTGTTTAATGGGCAATCAAGGACCAACCTGTGAGATGCTCCGCCCAGGGGGAGGAGCCAAGCATTCCTACCTGTATGTAATCTGAGACCTGGAACACCACCGGCAGCCTTTCTCTCTGGATTCCCAGAGGAGCAGCCTTCTCTCCCACTGGATTCCCAGAGGAAGGACCAGACCCTTCAACATCACCACTGGACCACTGGAGGAAAACTCCGCCCTTCTACAGGATCTCTGCTTCAGCAGAACCATCTGTCACTCCAGGAGCACTACTGGAGCCACCATTCAAACCGGACTGCTACCAACACCCTGACTGACAGAGTGTCAGGCTGTATTCTAACTCTGCCAGTTTTTTTGTTGTACTGCATCTTATTCTAAGTTTTCCTATTAAGTTGTAGTTTGTTGGTTGGTTTTTTATATTATTTTATACATACTAATAAAGAGCTATTGTTCCTATCCTCATTTCTTTGCCTGAGAGCCCTCTAATTTCAAAACTATAATAATTCGGTGGGAGGTGGTGTACATTTTCCATTCCAAGGCAGACTCCTGCCTTCCTTAACAGACACCTGTCTTTCAAACCAAGACACTTTGAAATAGGCTCGTGTCCCTGGCTGCACCACACCACTTTCCCAGGCCCTAGCAGAGAGAAGTAGGATTAATATGCTGCTCTGTAGAGAAGGACTTTTCTGTTTCTGTTCTCACCTGGCCCACGTACACTGCAGGGTCTCATCTTACATAAAATTATGAGTTTTCTCCTCTTGAAGACAGGTAATACCAGTATTTCCTGTTTTTAATTTGGATGTTGTTCAGCCATCCATTGCAATACAGTTTTTGCTAAACTTTGTGTTCGTGCAAAAAACTCTGGGGTCAGAAATACTGATTATAGTTAATCTGTTTTACTTTATGTTTTTGAATTTTTGTTCTTGAGTGTATACAAAAATTAGAACCATGATGTTTGGAGATGGAATCACTACTGAGCTAACTTGTTTTGACAGTTTTTTTTTAATACATTTATATAGAATTGCATCTACAGGGTTTCTCATTTTCTAGTTGAGGTTTGTCTTCATTTGTGTCAACATGATGCAAAATATCAAGAGGAATTATTCAGTCCTTGCTAAAATCTTCCTGAGAGGTCACTGGTCAGCCAAAACAACCGTTGTCACTAAGCCTTAGGGAATAAAGTGCTAAAGCACTCTACAAAGTCCACACAGACTGTTTTACTCTACATAAGAACTACCTTTCAGTGGCCTCCATTCCCTTGAATCTGTTTGCTCCATGATTTTAGGCTTCTGGGCTTAGAGTTCTGCCCTTCTTCTATACCACTGAGTTGGTTTAAGCAATCTCGATGCTAAAGGTTTTTTTGTGTTTTTCTTTGAGAATGCACTTTTGCTGCATAGGATGATAGCATTCCTAGAGAAAATCTATGCATATGCAAGTCTAAACTTTGGGTTTTGTGATCGTTCATACCACTGACATTTCATTCTGTTTGACTTCAGAAAAACTCTATTTTGAATACAAAAGGAGAGTGAGAAAATTAATTTCTAAAATAAAATATAATAAACAGTCTGTCATATTGTATAACACATTAATTTTGTTAGTAACAATAATCCTAACAACCATGCTATTGCACAATTAGATTCCAAATTTCCTGATTTTAAAACAGTTGAAAGTACAAAATTGCTGGGGATTTTTTTCTCAACCAGGATGAAATTAAGCAAGTTACCCTGAGAGCTGGTTGAAACCGTAAGTTTAAATAATTAATGGTTCAGGACACAAGACTTCTGATAAAGCAGACTCTTTTTGACAAAAAAAAATTAATTTTTATTTTCCCAAGAAAAATTAATTAAGTCCTGGTTGCTTTTAATGGGTTTTGCTCCTGCTGCCTTGCCCACCCTTACCTGATTTCCTAATTAGACTATATGTCATCAAGATATGCTCAAGACTCCTTGTACATGGAGTCCCTGCAGAGATTGTCTGACTGCCTTAGGTTGGAAGTTTTCAAAATCAGTTAGGAATAGTGCAGTAAAACAGATTGGAGCTCAGGAGAAAACAAAATTAATGAGAACAAAAGGAATATGTATTTTCAAGCAGTTCAGGTACTAAGATGTGGTTATAATTGTAACATTTTATTAATCTTCTTTCTAAACAGTGAGTTTTCTTTCTTCATCATCTTTAAAGATACCTGTCTGTGTCCATTAAAGTCAACAGACAAGCCTTTTACATCCCAAATTTGTAAAGTTTGATGAAACCGAGAAAGGTTTGGCTGATTTGAATCAAGCACAGAACATATGCAATTTAGATGGCACAAAAATACAGTGAGTGAAAAGGAGAAAAGAAAAATCCACACCAGCACCCTGGGTCTCCAAATCCCAAGGTGTCCTTCTTCATCAGTTCAGCTGTGGTGTTTACCTGGACAATATAAAGTGAGACTTTCCAGAGTCTCTTTCTGCTTTTACCCTTGTTCAAGTCTGTTTAGCTGCAGCAAAGAAACACTGGGTTAGAATCACCCTGATCCGCAGCAATCCAGCAGCCCCTGTGGGTGCCACGTAGGCTTCAAGCTGCAGCAGACATTTGTGGGCAGAGCAGACACTTGAGGGCAGACACTTCTGGGCAAAGCAGTGGCTGGGGGACAAAGGAAGGCTCAACTCCTCTGAGCTCTGAGGGTGGGGTGGTGATTCCAGCAATCTTTCCTTCACGAGCTAAATGCTTACTGACATTGCTGAAGTTCATGAGAAATGAGTGTTCAAATAAGCGCTTGTAAACTCACAGAGCTGTGGTGTGGGCTAGAGCCTGGTCCCGTGCTGGGTGTTGTCTCCCTCAGACGCTGGACAGCACCACAGCCCTAAGGAAGAAAACGGGAACAATGCAAAGGTATCTGTTCATCTGAATACTCCTCCACCCTGCAGAAATGCACAAATGTAGGAATTCTTGAACTGGAGGCAATACTTTTTTTTGCTTGCCAAATGTTTGTGCTGTCCCTGACAACCTGCACAGCCACCTGTCTCACGCTGTGGTCAGGGATAATCTCCCAGGGGCCGATCTTTGTGACAGTTTCTGAAAGCAGATTCTAAAGTGCTAGACTCGATCGCTTTCTAGACAAATGAAAGTAAAACATTATCGAAACACCCTGGAAGGAAAAATTAAACTTTTTCTATTAAATTGAACCCCTTGGTCAAAGAAGTGGAAGATTCAAAGCAGGCGTTGTATCAGTGGCTAGAGAAGATAATTATCCTTCAGGTAGTGAGAAAAAAATCACAGCAATTGAAAACTTTTCCCTGAGAGAGCAAAACTTTTCCTATTAGAAAATGTCTTAGAAGTGCCTTAGGGATTGGAAAAATGAAGTTCAAATACAGAATAAAGATGATCATGCGTACTTCTCTGTAATTTGCACTGAGTGATCTTGCTATGCATTAATTCTTTTTGTTTTGTAAATCATGCCTTAAACAATATGTAGTAAGTTGCAAGCAGGTTTTTTTCTTATGCTCTTCCTCCTGAATGAAGAAACAGTAAATAGGCTGGATTTTTCTGGGGATAGTCATGCACACATTAGGTGTGCAGTTTTAGTATTCTACATGGGAAGTGATCATTTCAGATAAAGTCTGGATATACTGGTCCTGATTCTCTGCCCTCTGTACAAATTGTGTATTGCCAGCTAAAGAGTGACGCTCTCACACTGTTTGTGTCCCTTCAGGTCAATGTGCTTGGACCTCTATTAAGTTCCCATTACTGAGGAGGATCTTTTGTTTGAATGTCTGCTCTTTCAGTTTTTTAGCTCTGCTGGTGACACCATCATGTCAAGTGGTATCATTTGGATTGAAAGGCTATTCCTGATCAAGCCACTTTGTCCATTGGTTCCAGTTGTTCCACATTCCATTTCCATTTTTGATCAGTTTGAGGACAGAATAATTGCCAGCTCTCCATAAGAACATCTCTGAATGGACATTCTTGATTTTTTTTTGTTTTTGTTCGTTTGCTTACTCCTTCTCCTTGCAATCTGAAGCAATTAATCTCAGTATTAGGGTCTGAACAGGCAATTCAATCATCATGGCTTTAAAAAGTCCTCGTGTTCTATAAGGCATGTTCCTGTGTCCATGTGCACATTTTTGACTGTAACATTCTGATTATTTTATTCTGCAGATGACAAGCAGCAATTTACTGGTTGCTCAGTCACTTTGGAACAATGGCTTAACCCTAAGAAAAGATTTTTACAGCTGAGTATTAATCATCTTGTCTATGAAGGCTTTAGAACCTTAAATAAAGCAGGAGAAATTGGATACCTTTTAAATTCATATTTGCAGATTTGTCTAGATGTCCACCAACAAATTGTTATTGACCTATGAAATGTTTGTTTTTTATTGATCTCTGTTTTTTTCTTAACATATTTCTGTATCAAGACTTATTACCTGTGTCAGCTGGGCTACCTGGTCATTTTATTTAGATCCAGAACTTTAGAGCCCTTTTAGTAGAATCCTGTCATTTTATGGACCCATAGTAAGCTTCTGGGATCTGCTAACTGAGACTGTCTGCCATGTGAATTAAATAGTGTGGATTAGCTGCAGTGTCTTCAGAGAACTACTGACCAATCTTAATGTTTGGTTGTCATGGAAAAATACAAAGAAAAGGTAATTATTTCATTTTCATTCCAGAGATAAGTAGGAAAGAAAAATATGGTCTTGGTACTTAGTAACACAGTGATGTTGTTTGCAAGGTTCAATTTTCCCTCTCAAAATAAGTAGCTCCAAGTAATGCATAATGAGTGTGAGCTGTGAAAGCGATGAGTGCACTGCTGAATATGCTTTGCCTGTAATTTTTTTTCTCTCATGATTTCATTCTTTCACTTATAAATCACAGGATGTTTGTTCAATTTGCTCTTATTCAAGCACAAGTAGCTTATCAAATACCATACATAATGTGCCCAGAAGCTGCCTGTGGTCTTTTCTGCATCTGAAGCTTAACATAAGAAATGTCAGAAGAAAAATGCTTTACATTAAACTTGGGGCTAGAAATATAACAGGCTTTCAGTAATGATATATGATCAGAATTATGCAAAGATGATGAAAACATCCCAGTGGAGTTCCGTTCAAAAATGTTTCCCTTTTGGGAGCATCCTATGAAACCAATTAGGAATAAACCCGAGAGGATTCTATTGAATTTGTTTCAAAGAGCTACTGTATGTAATAAAGAGCAATTGCTCTTTTTGTAAGGTTTTCTTTTTTTAAATCATCCTTCAGAAGATCATGAATAATTATACCTCTGCTAGCAAATTTCAGAGGCTGGTTTAAAAAATCTGCAAGAATTTCCCAGAGGAATTAATTGTTTTTGTCAGTATGATCATATTCTTTAAGGCAATTACTCATTTCTTTTGTGATACTTTTGAGGATTGAGTATGTTTATGAGGCTCACCAAACCTTGAGGTAGAAGAGCCATATTTTGGTTCCTTCAGAAATCTCCCTTATGTCTACACTTGAAAAATCTCCTCTACTATAATGTACCCAAAGAATTTCCTGGTTAATAGCCACAATGGTGATGGGTTACAATATTTCTTCAATTGCTAAGACTATCTAGAATATCCCAAAAGTTGTTTGTAATGGTCCTCCTTAGTTTTCTGATATAATCAGTGTTCTCTGTCTGCTCTTTCATCAGAATTTTGCCCTGTGCAGTTCAAATCTGTGCACAAGTAAGAGAGATGTGTTAATTAGCCCTGTGATGGGGATGTTGTAGAAGTAACCGGGTTTGTTCCTCCAGCTCCGCACTGTGCTGTGCCATGGAGAGACAGCCAGGGAGCTGAGTCCTGGGTTGATTCCCACAGGCCATCACACATGGGCGTCTTGGACTTGGCTGATAACTAATGGCATCTACTTCTTCTAAAATAGTGTCAGAGGGTAGAGTGGAGGCTAGACCCAGTAAGATGAATAGCTACATTTTAAAGAATATTTTGGCTTTAAACTATACAAAAAAATATCCCTGTGCTATGTCTCATGATTCTATGCTCCCCGTGGGAAAAAAAAGAAAAGTTTTATAAGGTAAAAGGATTAGATATTTTTTTCTGAAGGTTAATGCTCCTATCATGAAATTCAGCAGTTGGAAGCAGGTGTTTAAATTCTAGTAGCTCCGTGGGAAGGAGAAAGAAGGCTTTCCTGAGGCAAGCTGTCTTTTAGGAGGACAGAGTCTTTCCTATCATCAGTTCCTGCATATTTTCCCAGCGGATTCTATTCCTTTGTATTTGTTGGGGGTTAGGTGTCCTTCCTTTTAGTTGCGGGGAAACCTCACTGCTGGTACTTATTGGGTGCTTGAGAAGACAAGGAGTTTGGCTGGGCCCAGGGGGAGGCGGGGGCCGGTAAAAGAACAGGGGCTGGGCCAGCTGCTCTCTTGCTCTTTGGCATTGCAGGAGGACGGACAGGCTGTCGCTGGCTGTGGGGAAGAATTCACCGGCACCGCTGGAGCTCAGCCCTGAGGGACCCATCACCATCTGCTTGGGTGCATGGGATCTTGAACCTGCCTCTCCCTGCCCTGCTGGGAACGGGGCCGCTGCTGCGCCGCTGTCTCCGGTTTGGCTTTGGGTTTCTCCACGCTGTAGACCGCACCCTCCTGCCTTGCTGGGACATTCCAGCTATCCAGATCCAGTTTACCGCTGCGGAACTTCTGATACATCTTGTCCACCACGCCGGGATTTTTGCTCATTCCTGCGGGCTGTGGCGGTAACTGCACCAAAGGAGAAAGGCTGTCACGGGGTCCCTGGTTCTGTTTGTTGCTAATGCCCTAGTTATTGTTGTTTTTGTTTACCTTGTTATGCATACTAGTAAAGAACTGTTATTCCTATTCCCATATCTTTACTTGGGAACCCTTTAATTTCAAAGCTGTAATAATTCGGAGGGAGGGAGTTTACATTGTTCATTCCAAGGGAAGCTCCTGTGTTCCCTTGCAGTCACCTGTCTTTCAAACTGATACAATATTCTATAGCTCTTTTAGAGTACTTATGTAGCCAAGGAGCGTGACTGGAAATACAGGTGGCATTTATCCAATGAGAAATGAAGAATTTAAGCAGTCACGATCATAAAAATGTGTGATAGAAGGAAGGCAAAATTAGCCTCAGGTGTTAGGATCTGGTACACAACAATGGAGCTATTTGGAAGCAAAGTACCTCCAGAGTGAGTCAGGGGATACTGGGCTTTGAGCCATTAAGGGCCAACAATCCCTTTACAGACATAATAAAGTAGGAATGCTGTGAATATTCCATTAAAATAGAAAATAAATCTTTTCTTGGCTTGCAAGAAGGACAAAGTTAGGTATGACTCAGAGACACTGTTTTCTCACACTTGTGAAAGCTGAGTAACTGGAAGCAGACCTGGCATTTGAATAGCATCTTCTTGTAACTCCTCAAAAGTCAGCCACAACTCCTCTAGACTGGAGTTGCACAAAATGAATGCATTGGAACAATTGCTGGTGCCTGCCAACCCTAATCAAGCCCTATGGATCAGTCTTACATTGCACTTGTTATTAAAGTTACACACCCACTCCTTGCCACTGGCCTCACAGACCCTGCTTGCATAATCTCCTACCCAGCTTCTCCATCTTCCTCCTTTCCCTCAGTATCCAAACCACTTTTGTCTCATCTCTGTTATTCTCTAAACTGCCACCTTTCCACTAAAACCTCCTTCTTTGTATGCTCTTATGGATGCAGGGTAGTGCTGGGGGGATTGAGATAAGGGAATTAAAAAATTAGAAATTAAGATTAGAATTTAAGAGCAAAAGGAAAGAGGAGGGCTAACACGACTACATGGAATGCCTAAACAATTCACAGTCCTTGCAAATAACAGGATGCTATAACATAAGAAGGAAGCCGAATGCCAAAAACAGGATAAAGAAACAAAAGGCCTTACAGATTCTGTTATGATAAGAGCATTCTCCAGGCCCCTGAACCAGCGAAAAACCAGTACCGTGTCTGGAACTGGGCCAAAAGCCTACAGAGCATGCACAAAAAAACAAGGTGAAAAGTTCATCCCTGAGGAAGACCCCTTTACTTCATCCCCTAAGACCACCAAAGACCACCAGAAGACCCCCCAGAAATCAATGTGCAACTGCAGAGAGGCGTGAGCTAATTTTAATATGAGGTGAAAATAGGCGGGGTTAGGAAATTATTATGTATTAGGTGTATTATGTAATCCTAGTCTGTAGAGAATAAATAGGGAATGCAACCTGCTGAAGGCACGCATGTTTTTGGAGGAAATATCCCCCGTGTGTCCAGTGCTGAATAAATACATACCTACTTTATAAATTCTCTTTGCGGTTCTTACGCTTTTAGTTGTAAAGTTTTACACAACTCAATTAAGTTTTTCACAACTCAGGATGTGTTCCCCTTGTCCTACTGGATGTGTGAGCTCAGAACCAAATCACTCCAACATAAGGAGCCATTCTGTGGTAACTTCTAAAGAATAGCATCTTTTGAGCACATCTCATACCCTTATAGAGACTTAGATCTGATTCCATTTGGTTTTGCTTTGTAATAAGGGGAGATGTGAAGCCAAAACCAAGGCTCACACTTTGTCTAGGGTCTTCCTGTGAACCTTATCCCTGTGACAAGCACACGGCTGCTCTCAGTTCCAGCCAAACCTTCACTTTGCTGTACAAAAGCAATCACTATCAAGGACCTGATGAACCAGAGCTGCCTCCCCACCCGTATCTTAATTGCTTGTCACATAGTAGCCTTTGCAGTGAGCGTATTTGTGAGTGAATGTGCCAGCTGCAGTGTCCTTGTGAGAACAGGCCGGGCCCGGCCGGCGTGCAGCCTGCTCGCTGCCCGTGGCCGTGCAGCTGCTTACAGTGTGGGCTGTCTGGGCAGGACGCGGCTCTTCTGGGATAGCTGGCTGACATCGGGGAACCCTACCAGACTGCAAGCAGATCATGGAGCACTTGGCAGTGGGCAAAGCTGCCCCACTGTAGTGAGGATACCTCAGCTGCACCTGGCAGTGCAGGGCAGGTTAGAAAAACTTCTTTTAGCCAGCAAGTTGTATGCTATGGACTGTGAGTGAGGGTCTGTGGTGACCCCAGGCAGAGTCCCCAGGGAGTGCAAAGAGGAGCAGCTTTATTGCAAATACCAGGCCTTTATCAGTTACATAGTTTTAAATCATAACAAACATAATTCAACCAAGCACCGTTCACCACGATGTGAACACACAATGGTTATATAACTTGTTTTTCTACCTCTAATTCAGCTGAGTCACTTTCCCATAGTCCTCTTCTAATCAGCTGAAGTAACAGGCCTGAGCCATGATTTGACAAGGTCTCCTTTTTGTAAGGTTTTACCTATATGCAACAATGGACTTGTAAAAAAAAATTTGAGTCTGAGAATAAATGTGTATTTCAGAGCAGTATTCACCCACTTTTTGTCTAAGCCTGAAGCAAGATAAGTTTTATTTACTGGTAAAAAATCAAAACTGTGAGGGAATTATCATTCTAAAAGAGACACCTGTTTCTGATGTGGATATACAGTCGAAAAAAATGTTCTTCTCTGTCTTGCTGACACTTCTAGGAATAAAATATTTGTTTGTCCTTCAGCACTTTATTGAACTACAGAGACTGATTCACTTCAAATTCATGCTTAATGAAACATAACTTCTATTAATAGCAGCTATGAAATCTAGATAGTGTAACAGAAATTTCAGCTGGACACAGAATCTGATCCAAGTAGCAAAGACTGGCAAAGTTGTAATGCACTCCAGAGATTTCAATTCACTTCCTAATGACAGTGCCCATGAATCACCGCCCACATAAATAGAAGCCTGTTTCTGGATAAGAAAACCCAGAAAACATGAGCCAAAGGATGTCTTAACAACAGTATCAGTGAGACACAATGCACAAATACTTTCAGACAAGCATGCTACAGAAAACTGGAAAAAAAAAATCCAGTATTAAAAGTCATCCTGACAGCTTTGGAAAGCTAGGAGGATATTTTTAATAGTGAGCTCTTCATATGTGAAGATATTAGAGAGACTTTTGATATCTTGGATATCCATAGGCTTTTAGTATGCAGCAATGAGCCTGAGCTAACAAACTGTGTGAAATGCCAGGTGGCCATGTGGAGCTTTGGACAGAGATGCCCAGCCTGACTTTAAAGTTCCACCAGCTCAGGCCCAGCAGCCTTGACCAGCTGGTTGAGTGCTCTGTACACAGGGAACAGCAGAGAGCCAGTGCCCCTGCGTTTCCTTGACAGCACACCCAAGGTGCTCAGCTGTTCCCAATCCATCTGCATTTGTATCTCGGGAGCTGCTTCACCTGCGGTACTGTTTATTCCCAGATAAATTGCTAAAGTGTTAATCTGAGTTGATTGCGCTTGTCAATCAGACAGGTTGAGTGCTTTACATTCCCATATCATCCTCTATTCCAGAAGAAGCAAAGCTCTTTACAGAGGTAACT
Organism: Bombycilla garrulus; assembly: GCA_013400315.1. Lineage (NCBI taxonomy): Eukaryota > Metazoa > Chordata > Aves > Passeriformes > Bombycillidae > Bombycilla > Bombycilla garrulus. The sequence goes on along the minus strand of VXBU01002524.1, from coordinate 3,400 downwards.
AATCAATATATGAAGTGTGTTAAACAAGCAACACGTGTTATGTTTCATCTAGTTATTGATCTTTGCTTGTTGCCTGAATGAGAGCCTTAGTTTAAGAGTAGATATTTACTGAGAACTGTGGGAGAAGAAAGGAATAATAATATATAAAGAGATATAAATTCTACTACGGTAGGTAAATCTGATACAGTGTCTAATTTGGATCCTCCAGGTTTTAATAGCTGAAATTTAGACACCAGGGAAACAGTGTGAATTCTGTCATTTGAGAGGCTCATGAGGGATCTCATTGAAGTGTGTAAGTATCTCAAGAGATGGTATAGAGCAGTGCTGGGTCTTTGCAACAGTGCCCAGGGACAGGACAAAGGCAAGGAGTACTATTGCAATGTCACTATTGCAATTATCTTCTTGCCCTGGACAGAAGATAATTTCCCTTTCACTCCTGGGCAGTTGGATGTCACCCTCTGATTCAGTCTGTAAAGGAGTTGTAGGAGAACAACATTTGCTTGTAATGGCAGTATTTATGATCTTCAGTAATTGTATCTGGTTAGTCATCTTGCCCTCTAAGGTGTTATTTTGGGTGGGGCACAGGCAGAGTTCACACCATACATGAGAAAAGATAAACAGAACAGCTTTTTTAGATCCACTTCATAGGTGGAAAAACTGCATTATGAAGGAGGATGTAGAATCTTATGAAGATGACAGGCAAAAAGGACAGGAAATAGAGTCTAGGCTGGCATATTTGAGGCTCATCTCTACGTCTTCTGCCCTCTCACATTCCAGGTATAGCAATAATATTTTTATTACTGTGATCCATTTTTTGTGGTTTCATTCATGTGAATAAATGCTGCAGTCCATAAAATGTGCAGTATAAAAAACTAGTCCCAAAACCTTGTAAGGTATTTTTTACAGCAATGAAACAAAGCTGATCAGCCTGATAAGAAGCAATGCCTTTTTGGAACTGTTATTTCCTAAAGAATGGCTGTTTCTATCTTGAGTAATAGTTTTATTCATGAGTGGCACAGAAGAAAAATTCTGAAACTAGAGGGGTTCTTTTACCCACAGAAAGGCAGATTGTGGATGTCACTACTGAGGGCTCTTCCAAGTATTTCATCTACAGAGAGATTAATTATTTGGTTCTTGCTGGAGTTGCTAATAGTATAACTAATTTAGATGGTGATTCCTTCTGTCAGAAGTATCTGCTTGAAGGGATGAGACAGAAATGTACTGGAGTTAAATATAGAAAGCTCTCAGATACAAGAATGGATGTAAAATGAGGAAGCACAACCAATCCTCTCATTAAACTAAATCAACCAACTCTTCAACACAAAAAATACTGTACTTATTCTAAAGATATAACTGAGCTTGAGTCATCACTCCAAAACTCACATCTCATTCCTGCCTATGTTCTTTGAAGACATAAGCTTCATAAACAAATGCACAGTTTTTGCTCTCTTTCTTTCCACTGCACTAGAAGACAGCAAGAGCAGACAGAATCCTTCCTTTTCCTTTGAAAAAGCTGCTGGCAGAGCTACAAATGGTTAAAAATGAAGCCCTGCTTACAGAGTTTTACTCTTCTCAGAGACACAGCTGAACTCTTTCACTAAATGCTAAATTTCTAAAGATTTTGCTTATATTTCTGTGTGAACTCCCTTTTAAGAGTGATCATATTCCTAAATAATTTCTTCCTCCCTTTATTTATGGTTATGTTCAGGGAAGTTATAATTTTTCTTTTTTAAGGTCAGGCTAGAAAGACATTTCAAACCCTCTAATTTAAAACACCGGAAAGCCACTCCCTGTTTTTCCTCACTCCAAGGTCTCTAGTGATTTTTGTGTCTAATTCATGACTCTGTCAATGTCTCTTTGTAACACCATTAACTCTACAGCACATGGCATCTTACAAGGTCTTGGGAAATTTGGAGACAGCTGTGTGTTAATTTTATTTTATCAAAATCTTTTACACAGATTTATTTTTCTCTCTGAGCCCCTGCAGCAATTTTTTCTCATTCATATATGTTTGTGAATCCTTTTCAGTGGTGTTTTCATTTGAGCAGGCTTTTCTGATTAAGAAGTTAGTGGGATTTGCACTGAAAAATTGGCTGTCTCAGCAGCTTCCCTGCTGGCAGACACACTTTGATTGCCTTGGTGAGTTTTCCTCTAAGCCCTTTCATGCAGAAGCAGCTAGGGAAGTTTATAAACTGCCCGTGGTCTTATTTACTAGTCTGTCCTGTTTTTGTTGAGAAACATCAGACTGTAACTTCTAACTTGGAGAGAGTGAGAGAAGAGGCAGAAAGGCTGTGAGGGAGAGCTGCTGATGTTTTCAGGTCACAGTGCTGAAGCCAGGAAGAAATATTTGGTCACTACCACAGCCAGTGTGTGGTGAAGACAGCAACCCTCACAGGCTCCAGTCTCTGCTGCCAGGCTACAGTCAGTGCATTTTTTGGAGTCAAACAGAAATAAATGGAAATTTCTAGACCAAGACGAAGCCATTTGCTCTCTCCTGTATTCTGCAGAAAAATCTTTATCACATAAGGAAGGCAAATATGAATCTGTTGTTGCTGATCTGTACCTGCTTATGTCTTTGCATCATATATGTAATTGTTAGATCAACTACTACTTTTTAAAACATAGATGTCTATGAACATTTGTCTGTATGGGTCTATATAGGATCCATCATTATCCATCCACATCATGGAACAGTTTGTGTTTGAAGTGACCTTAGAGATCATCCTGCTCCACCACCCCCTGCCATGGGCAGGGACAGCTTCCACTATCCCAGGTTGGTCCAAGCACCGTCCAGCCTGGCCTTGGGCACTTCCAGGGATCCAGGGGCAGCCATAGCTTCTCTGGCCAGGACCTCCCCCACCTGCATAGTAAAGATTTTTTCCCAATATCTAATCTAACCTTACTCTCTTTCAGTTTGAAGCCATGTGGCAGGGAAGGACTAAATCCTACTTTCTCTTCCTGGCTGTAATACCTTTCCTTGCACTTGATTTTGGCACTAGCACCAGCTGCTCATTTCCTTTTTTCAGTGTGATAGAGGACTGATGTTTAAAGGTTGTCATAGTATAAGCAATAACTTTCAAATAAGTGCAAAAGCCATTTTTATCAGTTAAGCTTTAATTTTATTTTTTTTTTAATTCCTAGTGTATCTGGTATATAACTTAAGAAAAAAACCTGTAAGTTTTGTACATTTGTGTTAGGAGGTTTTTAGTGTCCCAGATTAGGGAAGGTGTAGCAGAGTCTTTGACTACTTAAGACATATTTTTAAATAGCCTAAGCCACCATGATTTGTTGTAGGTTCTCTAAATTCAGGAACAAAGGTCACAGAGATTATTAGAAAAACTGCAAAGGTAGCGATGATTTGGAATTATTAATAGAAAAAATATAAATAGAAATTAATTTT